>JAOTOM010002847.1:0-121356 GCA_034440615.1 Ashinkailepas kermadecensis | reverse complement strand
GCACAGAAACACAATCAGCATCCGCTCTTATCGCCAGCTATCCACTGGCATTGCTTGCGTTGCTACGTGCACCGTCATTTTGAGATTACACGTGAGGCATGCGTACGTGCCAAGATCATATCTTCCTATTGTGGAGATATTACTTAGCGATATTTGGCGATCGCTTTGCTTTCCCTCGCAGCTCTTCATTCTGTATTCGCCCATCGGGTTCCTGGCGGCGCAAATTCGCTGGATGTGCAGTGTTGTGTGACGGGCTTTTCTGTCGCCCGAGTCACCAGTGCAGTAGAGGTGCATGGGAAGCATGGATGGGTGCCGATGGTGACCTACTTCGCTTGCTGCCCGTCGTTGCCGAGACGTGCCGCCACCGTTGACGGTGTCTGCCGGCAGAATTAACCGCATTCTGGAGTCGCCGCGCGGCAATGCTCTGCTGGTGGGCGTCGGCGGCAGCGGCAAACAGTCTCTGTCGCGACTGGCGGCCTTCATCTCTGGCCTGGAGGTGTTCCAGGTCACGCTCAAGAAAGGCTACGGAATACCGGACCTCAAGGTGTGGCTCTGCGACAGCCTGCGCCTCACGGTAACACCACATAGCGTCCCCGCCTGAAGGTAACACCACATAACGTCCCCGTCTGAAGGCAACACCACATAGCATCCCCGCCTGAAGGTAACACCACATATCGTCCCCGTCTGAAGGTAACACCACATATCGTCCCCGTCTGAAGGAAACACCACATAGCGTCCCCGCCTCACGGTAGCACCACATAGAATCCCCATCTCACGGCAACACCACATAGCGTCCCCGCCTCAAGGTAACGTTAGGCAGCGTTTCCCACCTCAAGGTAGCACTGCACGTTATCTTTCGCCTTAAAGTACGACCACGCAGCGTCCCTCACGCTAAGGTAGCACCATGCGATGTCCGTCACATCAAGGTAATCAACGTCCCCCACCTCAACGTAACACCACATGCCATCCTTCTCAAGATAGCACTACACGACGTCCTTCACATCAAGCCAGCACCACCCAGTGCATCTCCTCAAAGTAACACAACACAGCATGCCCCACTTCGTGGTAGCGCCACACAGCATCCCCCGCATCGCAATTATGTGCTCTCAAACTCTTTTCATGTCGCTGTGATAAATCTAGCATTGGTGGTCGTTCGATTCGACGCATGCTTTGATGGCATGCATTTTTTTCGTCTGTGAATGTTTCTTGTTGATGAATATCCATCATCGAACGGGTTTGGAAAGGGTCCACGTCTGACATTGGAGTGCATTTTGATTTTTGGTATTCATTCAGTGGCGATTTTCAAGTGTCGGCAAGGTAAGCCTTGTTTACTCATGGGTGACTTATTGCTTAACAGGCATTTTGGTATTGAAAATAGGTTAATATGTACCTCAAACATACAAATTGCGAGGCGCAAATGTTCTCCTTTATCCTTACTCACCACCCCTTGAAATGAAATCAAGCAAGAAAAACCTTGTTGCAGTTTGTTTTCCTCGCTGACTAGAAAAACGCATAGGTTGCCAGTGTTCCCCCGGATTTAATCAACAGAGTAACTCGAGATCACGTGTTTGGAATTCAAATCGTTCCATAAAAGAATTGAAAATAAATGCAATTAAAATAATGATGAAGTGTTGAGTCCACTTCAGAAAAATGAAGCTGTCAGGTTGCTGACAATCTCGTTGCCTTGCCTGAGGAATTGTCTACTCAGTGAGTGATGGGGCCGGAACGCTGGAATGTGCTCTGAACCTTTCAGACTCAACTTCCGGGTCACAGTTCAGGGCTGGCATGAGGGGGTAATATTTTGTATTCGTTAATTGAATTATCAACACCATGAACAGAATCTTACCGATGTATGTAATTCAGATTTCCCGATGTAGCCAGCTGACTGGAGCGATCGCCAACTGTGTGCACCTGAGCAAAGGGGAGAAGTAACAATTCAGTCACGGTGGCGATGATTCTTGTGTATGTGTGTAGGGAATGGAGATGCCAGCTAAAGACCAATTCACTGACATCATCAGGGATGTATCTCGACAGCCGATGGAGGTGCCGATTCAGGACCGCTTCAGGTATATGTTTTTTGCCCAGAAGAATTAGGTTTTAATTCGTAGATGACAGGGAGTTGTTGTAGGTTGTGGTGTCGGTAGGCTGCCATCAGGGATTTTAAGGGTGGTGAAGGTGCTGCCTCAGAGCCGTCACCAGATAATTGTGTTGAAGTTGAAGAAGTTGCAAAATGCCTTGCGGTGAATACAGGCGCATCTTGGCCGAGACCGCACCTCGCCAACGTGAAGCTTAGTCATGCTCCCGATTAACTGCGATACGCCAGCTCACATGTCGGCCGTGAAGTGTTCTGCTTTTTCCTGGTGAAGTATTGTTGCGACGCTTTTGCACGCAGCCTGTGGGTGCTCAGAGGGTGTGGTGGTCACTGTGGGTGCTCGGAGCACCCACAGTGTAACGCTGGGAGGCTCAGCTGGAGATCAGTGATGCCACCTGGCACCAGACGCTGACCGATGTCGTGGCGTGTGGCCAGCTGGACCTGGCGGCGCTGTACCAGAAGGCGGGCCTGAAGAACGTCGGCATGGTGTTCCTGATGACCGACAGCCAGGTGGCCGACGAGAAGTTCCTGGTGCTCATCAACGACCTGCTGGCCAGCGGCGAGATACCCGACCTGTTCGCCGACGACGAGTTGGAGAACATCATCTCCGCGGTCAGAAATGAGGCGAGTGCTCGGACGCAGTGCGCCTGGCAGACGTCGAGGCTGCAGTCCACTCGCCATCCCTGGTAGCCGACTGGTTAATCCGGTAACGGCACCGGGTAGAGTGGGGGACACGGTAGCTGTCAGTCGGTGGGGAGGTGCACTCTTGGTCGTAAGATGGTGGGTTCGAATCCAACCACCGGCGGGATTGTCGGGTGCACCCGCGACCAATCGGTGTGAGAGGTTGGCACGGTGCATGGCCCAGCAATCGGATGCGTCGTAAAAGAATGGACGTACCACCACCACCACGACAACGCATTTCTGCGCTCGCCACAACCCGGCCCACAGGTAGATCTTCGGCTGGCCGCATAGTTGCACCATTTTCCCATAGTTGCACATAATTTTTCCAACCCTGATAAGATGTGGTGACTTTGTTCATCTCATGTACCCAACTAATCCTTGCACCACAATTGTAGGTGAGCAATTCTGGGGTATCATGAGACACATTTGAGTGAGATGTAGTACATGTGCATGGTGTTTTTCCCAGTATTTGATAGTATTGTATAATATATGGTCATTCTTAAAGGAGTTATCCTATAACCTCTCTGATGCTGGAGAGGGGGTCAAATTGATTACCCGCACTGCAAATGTTATTGATGATTGACGGGTGTAACTAGTGGGATCCAAAGGGTTATTCTGTCACGTGATTACCTGGCTAGTCCCTGTTGCAATATTGCCATGGATGTTCCGTTGAGTTATAATTTGCCAAGTACAAATGAGCGGACACGGATTGGTTCGGTGTAAATAATGAACGCACACGAGTTGGGCCAGTTGACGTGGTGCCGACCGTCTTCAGGTGAAGGCAGCCGGCATGGAGGATACACGGGACAACTGCTGGCGCTTCTTCATTGACAAAGTACGCAGAACACTGAAGGTGGTGCTGTGCTTCTCTCCAGTCGGCACAACTCTTCGTGTCAGGTTCGTGTCGCTCAACTCTGTCGGGACAGCTGCGGCGCGCGCAGGATGGCGGCTGTTGTGACTCATCCAGCTCGCAGGAGTATGGCAGTGGCAATGGTTCATTGGGGTCGGTTAGGAAGGATACGGGCCTGCACGATGTAGCTCGCATCCTGGGTGTGCGAAAGCTTACATCCTGGGTATGTAAGCCTTCGCCAGTGCACGCCACCTTCTCCGGTACAGACGGGAGAGGGGGATTGCTACACCCGCAGCGTTTCCAAGCAGAGTGCTAACGACACAACACAAAAGTTAGCGTTTTGCTCGCGACAAGATATCGCGATTGACATCTGAGTTGATACTTCGCGTTTCTAGTTGACTTCCCGGGTCATTCTAAAGGTCAATGTTTCGAAATATTGTATAATATTCCAGTTTAATCATTGTACATAGTGTGTGATTTTAAGCATTATGTGTGCATAGTTTAATCATCACCCGTATAAAAAGAATAACATATCCTCGTTGGAAACGTTCAATATCGTATGCCTCAGCGTCATTGAGTGCTAACGATGTGCGATGTGTTACATCATGGCGTACATATCTGACCAGCTGAGTTGTCGATCACTCTACCACATCCAGCGTTGGCTATTTGTCGGCAAAAAGTAAGATGAATTGCCGGCAGCTCGCGATTTCGGCGAAAAATGGCCTGACGTGTTCCGTGTTGTGACGTCACAGTGCAATGACCTGACGTGTATCTTCAAATTGTATATGCGAAAAGGTTATAACGTATAATTATAATATAATAGGCATAATGTATGGTTATAATAATGGTCACATTGGTACAGCAGAAGAGGCCACCTTATCCATAAGTGTGATGCGCCCATCTGCCGCCATTTTCGGCACGGCAGCATCACGATATCAAGCTAACAGTGTGATGCGCCCATCTGGCGCCATTTCCGGTACGGCAGCATCACGTCAGGCTAACAGTGTGATGCGCCCATCTGGCGCAGTTTACGGCACGGCCGTGGTGCACCCAATTTCACGAAGGTAAGGTATCACTGCAGGAGAACCCTGTGGTCGAGTTTCGTTCTAATGCTCTTAGGTGCTTGTTCACAGGTCTCGGAAATTCCCGGCTTTGATAAACTGCACCAATATCGACTGGTTCCACGAGTGGCCGCAGGAGGCGCTGGTGTCAGTATCACAAAGCTTTCTGAAAGAGGTTAAGGATCTGACGGTGAGTTTCGCAAGTCTTATCTTGACGAAACAAAAATGTTGCGTGCACTGGTGAGGGCCACATTTCCGCAAAATTGAGAATCGTTTTTATATTTGTTTTTCTCCTAAGCATTCGACAGTCCAGATTGTATGATGCTTCAAGCCAGTGGTGAAATAGATGACCTTACACTTATGCTAATGAAGAAGGAAATGCCAATCACACTTTTAGCAAAGGGTCGGAGGAAAACATGCTCTATTTGAATATTTTATTCTGTCATATATTTGTATCACGAGCATGTGGTTGTTAATTTCATTGTGTGGTGCAATTGTTATGCTCAGTATCGCGACCTGAAGTAAAGACAAACTATTACGCACCACTCAAAGGTGTCTGTACAGAACCACGAGGGTCGCAGGGGGCCGAGCTAAATTTACGTAATCGAAGAGACTTTTCATGAGTTTTATCCTGGTCTGATGCCATCGACCTTTACATTTTAAACCGGAATTATTATAACAAACTAGTTATAATTTCCCCATGATCAATTACTCGAAATTCAATTTTCCCCATTGAATACGATAAAAAGTCCCTGGTGTTCTAACCTCAGGCCAATAGCCCTGACCTTAATTTTACATTTCAAGAAAGCACAATTGTTCGTGTTGGCGAGGAACGACGTGGTCTGACTTTGGTATTGCTATGTGGCAACTATTCTGAATGGCGGCAATTTCAAGATGTTGGAATATTAATAGCTGACCTGTCCCAGGTCAGCTATTGATGGCCTTAGCCCTTTGATGACCTTTGTCTGAAATTTGTGCGAGATATGTAAGATGCATATCACACATGAAAACAAATATAAAATGCATGTTTGGTTTGGTTTGGTGTTGGTGTTGGACACCAAACTTGGAAAGTTTGGTGTCTGCGTCTACTCATTCGGCCACTATCCCGGAAAATTTGTGACGCAGACTACCGAAGCGGGAGGCGTTAATATTTTCCAAAGTTCACAACTTCCAACGTTTATAATTTCCAAATTGGAAGCTATCTTCCAAAACAGCCTGGATCGGAGGCGTACATGTTTTCTAAAATTCATAATTTCGAAAGTTCATAATTTCAAAAACTCATAATTTCCAAAGTTCATAATTTCCTTGTTGAAAGTTAAGTTTCAAAACTTTGAAGGTGATTTCCAAAACTTGGAAATTAGGTCCAAAACTTGGAAATTATTTCCAAAACTTGGAAATTATTTCCAAGACGTGGAAGTTGACTTCCAAAGCTTGGAAGTTAGCTTCCAAATTTGAAGTTAACTTCCAAAAGTCGAAGGTTAGGTTAGGTATGGTTAGGTTCCTATCCGAGCTACTTTGGAAGTTTACTTCAAATTTGAAATCTAACTTCCAAGTTTTGGAGGTTAACTTCCAATTTGGAAGCTAATGTCCAATTTGTGAGGTAACTTCCAAATGGGAAGTGATGAACTTCCGAAAATTTGAACGACTCCTATCCGGTCTGTTTTGGAAGTTGCCTTCCAATTGTACCAAGTTAATCTTCAATTTGGAAATTATGAGCGTTTGAAGTTGTGATTTTATAAAATATGATACGCTGGCCCCTAGACCACCCCTTCCTCCTCTCTCATTCGGCCCTTCGAGATTTAAAACTTGACGTGTCCTGTTCCAGGTGAATCTCTATTAACATAGTCGCTCGCCTCTATTAGGCCGATAGCGCCCCATTCCAGATGCGTGCACCATTCTGCCCACAGAAAATAAATGATTGTAATGAACGCATTACTATAGAATATGTCCGCTTTCTGCATTCTAATCTAAACCAATTAGCCTTTCTTGAGTATGCAGCACATTCTGATTCGCTAGCAAAAGTATAGTTTTTTTCGGTTGGATATCCGAAATAACGATTAGCATTGTTCTTATTGTACTCAACTAATAGTCATTTCAATTACCCATCATTTCGTCTCTACTCAATCCGAGAAGCGTTATCAGTATTCTGCAAGCGCCAATAGTCGACTGACTGGAATTGTGTGGAGCATTTATTCGGCGGAAGAGTTCATGTTTCTGAATATGATAGCGCACGTCTGCCTACTTGGTGAATGCAATGCCGTCCTCAGAACGTAAAGAAATCGTGTTGCTGTGCATTCGCCACATAATGTTTTAACCGGCTCCTCCGTAGACATGTTCCATGCTGGCTTATAACGTGTGTTATCCCAAGGTGTCGACGACCTATCGACAGTGGCATGACGAAAACAATGTTCTGAGGAGTGTGTAGGGGGGATGACCATATCACTCGGCAGCTACAGTGGTTGGGCTGGCGCGCGGGACGGCGGGGACAGCATGGCCGCGGTGGTGCGGCATCAGTGTTGCCCGCGGCAGCGAGTCGGTCTGACTGGTGGCGTGTGGTGACGCTGGTGGTGGTCCACGCCCAGCCGGAACTGGCGGTCAAGTCGGCCGAGTTCATGTCCTACGTCCACGTGTCCGTCAACGAGATGTCCAAAGTCTACCTGGCCAACGACAAGCGCTACAACTACACCACGCCCAAGTCGTTCCTGGAGCAGATTGCACTGTACAGCAAGCTGCTCAGCTTCAATGTGGGCGACCTGGCCGCCAAGATCGACCGCCTGGAGAACGGTCTGGAAAAGCTGAGGAACACCAGCTCTCAGGTTAGTTGCCGAGGCCCGGCGGACTGTACGCGAGTCTGGGCAACAGCACCGTGAATCTAAAAACCTTTCTGTTTGCCACTTGTGATAACTTTGTGTTAACATCTTAGATGAAATGACGACCGCTTTGCTATTTTCAAGCGTTGTCACATATGTGGTTGTCAGAAAACCATTGCGGAGTTAATTCGCCAAAACATCAGAGCGTTCCTATCGATCCACTCTTGGTGTATTGCCATCGGCATTGCTCCTACTATGTTGCCGTTGACACCGCTGCTGTATTTCCGTCGGCACCGCTGCTGTTTTGCCGTCGGCACCGCTGCTGTATTTCCGTCGGCACCGCTGCTGTATTGCCGTCGGCACCGTTGCTGTATTGCCGTTGGCACCGCTGCTGTTTTGCCGTCGGCACCGCTGCTGTTTTGCCGTCGGCACCGCTGCTGTATTGCCGTCGGCACCGCTGCTGTGTTGCCGTCGGCACCGTTGCTGTGTTGCCGTCGGCACCACTGATATATTGCAGTCGGCACCGCTGCTGTTTTGCCGTCGGCACCACTGTTGTGTTGCCGTCGGCATCGCTGCTGTATTGCTGTTGGCACTGCTGCTACTCTGATGCCAGCGCTGCTGCTGTGTTCACGTCAGCCGTGCTGCTGCGTTGCTGTCAGCATTTGGTGTTGCCTTCACCACCGTATGCGTGCTGCTGTCAGCTGTGCTGTGCTGAGGTACGTTTGACCTGTTCCCTAGCCTTCACCACCGCATGCGTACTGCTGTCAGCTGTGCAGTGAGGTACGTTTGACCAGTTTCCTATCCTTCACCACCGTGTGCGTGCTGCTGTTGGCTGTGCAGTGCTGAGGTACGTTTGACTTGTTCCCCAGGTGGATGATCTCAAGGAAAAGCTAGCGTCACAGGAAGTGGAGCTAAAAATAAAGAACGCCGATGCCGACAGACTGATTCAGGTCGTTGGAAAGGAGACCGAAACGGTGACTAAGGAAAAGAACATAGGTAATATGTCCTATCCTTTAGCTTCTCTAGCATTCGGCTTGCAAATACCACAAGACATTTGGTATCAACTGTCAAACATCTACTTTTTGGGGTAGCGTAGAAGCTGGCGTGCGTGGCAGTTTGTTGTCACTGAGGTGACAAATTTAGTTTTGTCGAGGAATGGTTAGCTGACCATCGTGCTGTTCAATGACAAAGCGACGCGACGGATTTTGGATCCGGGAGGAGGGCGAGAGGGTTTAGGTCTTTGAAGTATCCTGTGGAAGAAAAGCTTGGGAGGGGATGGTCTGGCATGAACCGTCACTCTATTCGCAGTGGTTAGCTGATCTCATGACCTGTGTTTTTAGTGGCCCAGGTCAGGGCTAGTTCTCGCAAATCACACGAAGGTTGCCTGACCAGTGCAATATCAGGGATCGATTCCCGTAAGACACCAAGAACAACAAATTATATTATAGAGAATGCTAAAGATAGACGAGACCTTGTTCTGGCATGGTCATGGTGTACGATTTTGAATTATGGACCCCATTCAAATTCCTTCCACCAAAAAAATCGATGAGTCAGTATTGTCCAACTGAAATAATGTAGTTCACACATCGAGGTTCAGTCCTATATTTTGCACAAATCACAAGGTTATGTGTTTTAATAGTAGACTAATGTGTACTATTTGCTAAGCTTCTGTTTTCCTTTTTCGCCCTAAGATTGGATTTTAGTTAACGTATTCCATGTGTTCTATGTGGGTGATTTGCCTTGCGTATACAACTTCGGCTTGATTTTTTTATTTTTTTTATTTTGCCGTCTGGTAACGAATTCGTACTCGCGCCTTAAAATGTGTTAGGCCGCATCTTGTTGGAAAAAAGATCGCCAGATGTCAATCTAGATCATTAACGTGATTCGACTTTGGATAATCACTAATCCGACAGCATGGTCTGAGCCAATCTAAGAACATCAATTGTCAATTATCCGGACACCTTGACGGAAGCAGAGCAGACAAAAGCTACAATTCTCGCAAAAATGCGTCCGGAGACATGACGCCGTAGCCAGGTAGCCTGACATAACCCGAACATCGCGAAGATGTTGGGTTATGTCATATGTATTGGTATTGTAGGCAAAGATCTGCGCTGTGCACGTCATCGCCTGTTGCATACAGCCGCGCGCCACTGAGCACCGTTTTCCGGTATTCGTGGAACCGCCTGAGGGTGTGCTCGACTGTCGTCGGGTAGGTGATCAAGTGATCAGCGCCAAGTGGTCAGCTTAGTCGGCATGCTCCACCACACCTCCCTCTCCCACGGACATCGCATGGCCGTGCTACCACTGCTAGGTAGCACTGCTAGGACATGACCGACAGTGTATGGTAGGTGGTTCTGCTGAGTGCACAGCCATTGTGGTGAAGCCAGACTTCGTTCGCTGTTTCTTGGGCGTGGAATTAAGTTCTGGAAGCCGGATTGTAAGATTTGAGCGTTAACTAATACAAGGAAATGCACTTGGTAACACATAGCTACTATATACGTTTACATCTAGAGGCACATGCATTCGCAGGTCACATCCACCCAGACCACCCAGTGTGGCAGTACAAACGGCGATGCTAATGGGGCTTTGTAGCAGAATATGTCTATTTGTATTTCAAGTGCGTGACGTTTGGGTGGTGATCAACTCACAAGCACGTGTTCTTTTCGAGCTTGCTTGGGCATATCTGATTTCATCAGACATGATGTGAGGTCACGTTTTCGTGGCACGCTGATGAACTTCGTCTCGCTCAACACCGGCTGCTTCGTTATTCCAATTGTGTTTGTTCCAGCCGACGAAGAGGAGAAAAAGGTGGGCGTCATCGCCATTGAGGTGGGGAAGAAGCAACGGGAGTGTGAAGCGGACTTGGCCAAGGCGGAGCCAGCACTTATTGCTGCTCAAGAAGCTCTCAATACGCTCAATAAGGTTAGTGTAACATGTTGTTCAGAATCCAAAGAAGTGATGTCCTGTGATGGTCATGCTGTCCTGCGGTGGTCATGCTGTCCTGCGGTGGTCATGCTGTCCTGTGATGGTCATGCTGTCCTGTGGTGGTCACTTGACGGTTAAACGCAACGGAAATACTGAACTGGGTACTATAATCTTCGTCAATACAGGCCTGATGTTGCACCTAAGGTTATTTTTAGGATTTATAGCCATTCATTAAGGGGATGGGTCGAAAATCTTGCATGCCTCATGGCACATTTTTGTACGGTTTTAAATGTGTATTTCCGGTCGCGTGAGATTACGGTGCTATGGTATAGAAGAAGATTCATCCGGTTATTTTTGCATGAAGTAACTGATTCTCTCACCCTAGCATCACAGCTTAACATCAAAAACTCCCCTCGCTAACTGGTTATTCTTGGATGACGGACGTTAACGCCTATTGATCACAGCCGGTTTTTCTCTCATGTCGGTTGTTGTTGCAAGCCAAACACTCTGTTCGGAAACACTATTTGATATATACACCAGGGAGACGGCGGTCGCAAGCGCCGCTACTTGCCCTACTGAGTTGGCAAAAACCTGCTCTAGCGAGGGCAGGCGAGAAACGTCCGTTCTAGCTGTGTACACTCATCTCACTTTTCGGCGCACTTGCGCATTGCGAATGAAACAGGATTCGGCGGCGGACTGGCTGCGAATGAAACAGGATTCGGCGGTTGACTGGCTGCGAATGAAACAGGATTCGGCGGTTGACTGGCTGCGAATGAAACAGGATTCGGCGGTTGACTGGCTGCGAATGAAACAGGATTCGGCGGCGGACTGGCTGCGAATGAGACAGGATTCGGCGGCGGACTGGCTGCGGATGCCGGGTTAGCATGTGATATAAAAATAGCCAGGTGGCGATGGTGCGGGAAGGGGGGGTACTCCTGCTCCTGTAATCAATGGCAAAGTTTGCGTCTTCACCGTGACCGGTTCCCGGTTTCTGATCCCCAAGCGTGGCAAACTGCGAGTCCGGTCGCCAAAAAATGACACACCGAGGTGTAAAATTGCTCAGTACGTCAGGGAGCAGGATAGTGCATTCAGCGGGCATGCGTTCTGTGCTTGCGCAAGCCCATCAGGCTCCGCCCACCGGCCTTGACGTCCACACGTAGCAGCGGCCGGTGCAGCAATCGCGTTGCTGATCTGAGCATTCACAGCGGTGGCACGGGAACTAGCTCTACGTTGAGGAGGGGGGGAATTTTGAAGTCGATTCTTTCGGCGTAATGCCCATATAATTATGCTAAACTCGTTCAAAATCGCGGGAGGGGTCACTGCACCTCTGTCCCCTCACCCTCTGACCAAGGGCACGTTTCCTGCACCCTTGGTCCATTGCCTCAAGCTTTCAAGCTTTCCTGGCCCTTCGTCCATCGCCACACATTTTCAGGTCGCTGTCGATAAATGTCGAACATTGTGATCGGGAAATTGGCGTTGGTATTGCTTGTTAGTGCAGTCACTGGAAAATCCAAACAGGGGCGAATCCAGCTGGACACAAGGGGGCATGTTTTCCCCCGTGGAGCTGCGGCGCACCTCCGGGACACTCGAGTGCACTCCCTAGTATTGTTCGGCCGAAACGTCCCCGTGAGTAGAAAACGCGTCCCTCCAGGACGTTTGAGTGTGACCCCATCCCTCCCCTTGAAGGTTTCAGCCGAAGACAAATCTGCTCAGGAGAAATGGCGCCCCTGCAGAGACACTCGATTGCACCATTTTTCCAATGTCGCAGTCACTCAATCAGTGGCGTCCCTCCAGACGGGTGCATGCACGACCTAGGCAGCGCTGAAATCAATTTCAAATATCACTTGGCGAGGAACAACAGCATTTCGTAGAATATGGCATTGTGCAGAATATACAAGGTAAGTGATCTGACTTTATATCATTGACCTTTTTCAGAATTTATCATATAATTTTTGTTATATGCTCTTTATCATTTTTTTCGGCGTGACAATTACCCCGAAATTGAATTTTCCCCACACAAAGCGGTAAACAAAATACGGAAATTAGTCTGACATCAAGTCAGAAAACTTAGCTGGATTACAATTTCCAGACGGGAGGTTGTTCGTCTTCATGAATGGACAGCATGATCTAAATGTATGTGTATCAAAACACTATGCGTGTGCGTGTGCGTGCGAGACTGTGGCAGGCCATTTTGTGTACGGCAGAACAATCTGACGGAGCTCAAGTCGTTCGGCACACCGCCGCCGGCCGTGGTGAACGTGACGGCCGCCGTCATGGTGCTGCTGGCGCCCGGCGGCAAAGTGGCACGCGACCGCTCCTGGAAGGCCTGCAAGGTTGGCGCCTGCTCCGCTCACGGGGACACGTCCTCGCCGCAGTGTTAAGATAATGGTTTTTCGTTCGGTGTGAGATGTCGACACGAGCACCACAGGACGTCGAAATTCGCCATGGAATTAATGTCATTAACTAAGTCGTTCAAACTCGGGGTCAAGCCAATCTGTGCGCGCTTCGTCAGTTTTTAGATATATCAAAGTTAAAGATACCTATATCAACGATAACGATAAAAGCATATACGCTATATACCGGTATTGTATTACATAACACATCATAGCTAATCCCCGTGCCTAGAATTGCTATTCGTGATGTTCGTGTATCACGGCTCGTTATGGTGAGCATAAGCGTGATGCGTATGCACGGGATGCTGTTAGAAACAAGGCAACATTGAATGATTGAATGAAGATTTCAGAATGAAGATTTCACAAACACGTATCAAGAGGTACGATGTCGATATGTCTTTGGGAAGGATGTGGATTCAGTGTTCAGGAAGTGGTATATTCCACCCTATTTCACGAATAATTTATCACCGCCTCGCCATCTGCTGCGGTGTCCTTGCAACGCCAATATGATATTCATAGCGCTGACGCCGGTGTCTGCTACCACTTCGAGGGTATTTTCACATCAGGGCGTCTTCAGAGCACCTGGTGGGATGTTCTTTGACGCTTTTGAGGTATATTCAGGCACCTCCGGGGCGTTCTCAAAATTCCGACCGCGATGTTGTTTTTATTGGTGGTGGATGGCGTGTTAAGCAAAATTAGAGGCATTCTAGGATGTCAAAATTATTGGTGGAAGGATGATGCTGCCATGTTCCTTGAGTCAGCTTAGCCCTTTCTAGTGCGGAGGGGCTGATACTAGGAAATAACTGGGTGACGTAATCCGTCACTCCACAGTTTCCTCAGGTTTTCTTCCGAAACATTGAGTGGATTCTACGTAATTTTTCATAGCCGCCTGATCATCATTTTCTCCGCTATTGGTAAACATCCCTGGTCATATCGGACCACACAATTATGACGTCATAGGTGTAGCCACTGTGGGCTGGGAGACATGTCCTCTCAAATTTTCTAGAATTAGCCCCCCCCCATCGTCGTGGATCATTCTCAAAGAACATATTCGTGAACATACGAACATGATGCAGGCGTGCATCCGCTGAATGTGCACACCAGACGAAAGCTTTCCTGGACAACGAGGGTTGTCGTCTTCGAAATTACATTTTACAGCCACATTTGGTAGCTCTCTTTCATTCATGTGTGGCGCAGCACACGAACACTCGTTTTGTCACGGGTGGCGTAATTGGTTGGAGAGTGCAGCGCGAGTACAGCTGGTCCACTCTTCGGCTGAGAAGTGCAGCGCGAGTATGCGTTCATATGGATGCTCGTATGGATGGATGGATGCTCGTATGGATGGATGCTCGTATTCATATGGATGCTCGATGCCTATGGCTATGATATCCGCCGCGCCTCACCTTTCCGTCCCACGCCCTGGCTCTGCACTTGAATGGCAATGCCAGAGGCGTCAAGAGGTATCCGATGGTCTGGTGGCACTGACACTGCCGTGTTTCCCGACGAGACTCGTGCCGCGTTAGATAGCACTGGCAGTGTCCTCTCATGTCCCTACGGTGGGACTCGTGCCGCAAACGGAATGGCCGATACTTAGTCTCGCCAACGGCACGGATGCTTTGGTATGTTTCCGATAAGGGTATCTGTGCCGTGTGGTATGAACCCGATAGGGGCTTGTGCCGCGGTTCAGGTGGGGCCACTGGTGCCCTATGGCACTGATGAAGACTGGCTGTATTGCGTGTCGAGGCGACCGGCCGACGACCGATCCAATTCGTGTTTGTTTTGTTTGTGTTTTGTATTGTTTCCTCGTCAATTGTATTAGGTAGAGCATGCACTTGACCAAGACAATAGTCAAACAGTCAAAACATTACGGAATACCGACGGTACATGTGCTGGCGAGTCGTCACATGATTTTTGTTTACCGTATTAAACATGGATTTCTCATGAGCGCAATACGTGAAAGCGTCCCACCAAAAACGTTTTCGTCCCCACGCAGCACATCAACACAACCGCATGGTATTAGTCACCATCACTGTCACACCAAGTCCAACAGCCAGCCACCTTCCAACCAGCCGCCATGTTTCATTCACATATTTACCCGTATCCTCCAGCGGGAGCGCCTCTCGGTGTACGACGGCGGCGGTCACCACTCGATCTGTTGGCCAGATGATGATGGCCAAGGTCGACGGCGGCGGTCACCACTCGATCTGTTGGCCAGGTGATGATGGCCAAGGTGGACGACGGCTGTCACCGCTCGATCTGTTGGCCAGGTGATGATGGCCAAGGTGGACGACGGCTGTCACCGCTCGATCTGTTGGCCAGGTGATGATGGCCAAGGTGGACGCCGGCTGTCACCGCTCGATCTGTTGGCCAGGTGATGATGGCCAAGGTGGACGGCTTCCTAGATGAGCTGCGCACCTACGACAAGGAGCACGTTCCCGCCGAGTGTCTCAAGGCCATCAGGCCGTACCTTGCCGACCCGCAGTTCACGTCCGAGTTCATCAGCAGCAAGTCGTTGGCGGCAGCAGGTTAGCCTGGCGTCTCGTCGCGTACACAGCGCACGCGCACAACAGGAGCGTCGGTAGCTCAGTGGTTAAGATGAGCGTCTGGCAACGCCAGAGGTACGGGGTTCGATTCCCCGCGATGCCCGCCCTTCCTGCCATGGTGAGAGGCGGACGATGCTGTATGACTTCAGCTGCTGAGTGCGTCGTAAACTCACAACCAACTAACGCGCACAGCAGCCACTTGCGACGGTGGGCCTCGGTGCGGGAGCAGACGAGTAGCACGTGGCAGCAGCGCAGGCTGACCTGTCGACACGATCCTCTCCGTTGTTTCTTTTTTTAGGAGGTGGCGGCGGGGTGCTGTTCATGTTAAGTCCTTTTCCTCTTTCGCTGAATATGTACGTACAGACATTAGTGGATTTTCCAGAGTTGTAAGAATTCCCAAATGGTGTTTTTGTGAGGGGCGATATTGATGTCATAGTCTTGGGTTCCCACGGGTCGCCATCAACATAATCCTCGGTTTCCAAATTTTGCCGATTTCAACCAAGCTAGCTACCAACCAATCAACCAAGCTAAGGCTCTCAACCAAGCTGAGGCGGTATAGAAAATACCAACATCAGTTTCGGTGTCATGTTGCCCCATTTTGAATCCGTATGTATGGCCAAAGGGACCTATCAACCAGGAAATCACGAAACTGATTGATTTAACCTCATTTGACCCTGAAAGAATTGACCTAGGATCGTATCATTTACACGCAGAGAAGTCACTACAGCCGTAACCTCTCCAATTTGTTTGCGTTTCTAGTTTCCGTGGTTTCCAATGTCTTATGGGTTGAGGGGGGTGATGGAATTCGCCTATGTATATGTATGTATATATGCATAAGCTAATGAAAACTAGGCGCGGGTTAATAATAGTCATATTAAATCTTCAGACAGTTCCAGTACTACGTCGTAATTTCGTCAGTTCATTCGCTTTGAGCCATGTGTTCGCCACACTGATAAATCACACTGATAAATCACATCATGCCAAGCTGAAAATCGGGTGTCAATCGAAGCTGTCTGTGATACCTCCGATTAGGCACATCTAAGTAACAACGCATCTAATAAAACCGTGTAATAAAACAAAATGTTTCCTTGTTTCTGGGCAATAACCTTTGTTTTCTGATTCATTATGCTTGAAATCACTGGATAAAAGCTGTCAGTGATATTAAACTGCAGGTTTGTTGTCAGTACATCGATTTTGTTGAAATAAGAACATGATTATTTTAATCCTATATGGACATCTTCGACAGATGTGTAAACGCTTCAAAATTTACTATATATTTACCGAAACAAGTACATTTTAACTTAAATGACAATATCGTCAAAATTTGTAACGGTTCAAGGAGTACATACCACGAATTAGCAACTCCTACTGCAGAAAACCGAGCTTGAATAAAACAAATAAGTTAGTGTGTCAGTAGAAGTGTAAGGTTGTCCAATTTGTATTATATTTAGGTAGCGTGTATATCGACGCCTACGTCGATTTACACACAGCATTCTCTGCGTCGTGCAAATCACGGGAGATCTGTGTCGATCAACAAAACGACGAAAGGGGAAGAATGCGCCTCCTATTGAGCACCCTGACATTCAGTCATCTATTGCACCTGTTCCCCATAACGCGACAGATCTACCTGTGCCACAACCTCCCTTGAGGGATCAATCTTGTCCAGCAGAAGAATCAAGCTATGATGATTCCGAGAAGGAGCAAGGTGCATCATCTGCTGCGCGCCGTCGACGCCGGGTCGCCGGTGAAAGGTGCCCCTACTACCCCAACCAAGAGGACATCAACGACCTCATCAGGGAAATGGCCTTGATAAAGTCAAACGCCGAGTTGCTCATTTCCAGACTGAATCAGTGGGGCTTACTGGACGACAGCGTTCGAATTACTTCCCAGAGGAAGCGGCATAGCGGCTTTTCAGTGTTCTTCATTCTAAGAGACGTGTTGTTCTACTGCCAAGACATCAGGTGACTTTTCGACGCTGTGGGCATTTCCTGCAACACCCTGACTGGCGGCTCTTCATCGACAGTTAATCTAAAAGCCTCAGTGCTGTTTTACTGCACAACACAAATCAGTGACCCTCGACTCCTCTGGCTCATTCAGTGCGCATGAAAGAAAGTACCAGAACGTCAAAATCCTGCTGAGTGCACTGAAGTACGACCAATTCAGCTGGGAGGTCATTGGCGACTTCAAGATGGTGGCCTTCTTAATGGGGCTTTAGGGAGGCTTCACCAAGTTCCCTTGCTATCTATGCCTCTGGGATAGCCGAAATACAGCCCTTCACTACGAGAAGAGGAACTGGCCCCCTCAGGACCTGCTATGAGGTTGGGGCCCATAGCATGAAGTAAGAGCCGCTGGTAGAGTGAACGTAAGTGCTGATGCCACCCCAGCACATCAAATTGGGCGTCATTAAGCAGTTGGTTAAACAACTGGATCCAGAGAGTGAGGCCTTGAAGCGCATCCAAGAGCTGTTCCCGAAGTTGTCGGAGACGAAAATCAAGTTGGCCCTCAGCTGAAGCGACTTATTGACTCCGACAGCATTCTTGAGAAGATGTCTGAGGTTGAGCGGGCAGCTTGGACAAGCTTCGTTTCTCCAGTCAAAGGTTTCCTCGGTAACCACAAGGCAGAGAACCACAGGGAAATCGGTCACGAACTTGTGGACACGTACTGGAGCATGGGCTGCCGGATGTCGCTCACACTGCACGTACTACACGCCCACCTTGACGAGTTCAAAGAAAACATGGGAGAATACTCAGAAGTACGAGGTGAAAGATTTCGCCAGGATGTCAGCTCTTCCGAGGAACGCTACAAGGGATAGTGCAATTAATGTGTGATGGGAGACTATATCTGGAACCTTTTGCGCGAGAGTGACCCAAAATATAATCGTCAATCTCGTAGACAAACTTCTTTTTTATATTAAACTATAACGCTATAGTTTATGCATCAATTCTGTTTCAATTATCCGTAGCAGTACTCTATCAACGCTCTGCATCACTGCACTCTATCACTCTGTGTATTAATATATTATAATACTTAATTATACCCTACTCGTTTCCTTCTTTTTATTTCCTTCTTGAGAACTTCATTTTTCAACATTGATTTATGATAATAATCGTATTAACATCAATTAAAATTATACTTAAAGGATTCATTTGATTTTAAAGCAGATAGTGTGAAAAACCTTTAATATAAAACCGAAAATGGCAAATTAGTAAATCGATCACATGAACTCAGAATCGAAGTCTGAACTTGGTGACTGCTCATTTGTATTTATTTATGCCATAAAAAATCAGAAAATAATAGTTTTAACTCATGGACAAATTATGTGTTACATGGTGTAATCAATTAGGCGAATCCATGACAAACTATCACATGCCAACACACGTGGTAAAATAAATGTAACTGGGGTACAGTGATCAAGCGTAAAGTTACGACATAACAGTATCAAGATCACCAGAGCGGTCGGGACAAGTCGTCACCGTCATAGTACATCATTCGCATCCACCATACCACCTCCTAAATCACCTCCACCTCCAGAAGGGTAATGTACGGGGCTCAAAACCAGCCACAAAATTGTGGAACGAACTGTTGCGTGTGCTGAGTCATGCGCGAGAAAGTTGAAGCAGATTTCTGCATAGTTGAACTGGAAAACGTTTGGAAGGAAAATGTGTTTTTGAACTGCAACGGGAAAACAGATAGATGAATCAGCATATTGGGAATTGAGTCGAGACTAGGGGAACCTAATCGGAGAAAAGAAGGATTTAGGAGGTGATATGGTGGGTGTGTATGATGATATGCTATGGTGGATGCTTATGATGATGTACTATGGTGGTGACGATTTGTCGCGACCGCTCTGGTAATCTTGATACTGTTTTGTCGTAACTTTTCGCTTGAACACTGTATCTCCGTTACATTTATTTTACCACGTGCGTTGGCGTTCTACCATGGATTAATCGATTGCATTATTTGATGCGTTGTTACATAGTTGTGCCGAACCGGAGGTGTCCTAGACAGCTTCGATTGACACCCGATTCTCAACTTGGCATGAATTGTTTTATTATCCAGTGTGGATAACACATGGCGCAACCCGAATGCACTGCCGAAAGTATGATGTAGTGCTGAAACTGTCTGCATTTTCAGTGGGCGGAGCTGGGGAGGGGGGAGGGAGGTGGGTGTTCACAGTGACTGCCGTAACTGGACTGTGTCGGCTAAAATTGATTGCTGTGACGTGGCAGGGTTGTGCGCCTGGGTCGTCAACATCATTAGGTTCTACGAGGTGTACTGTGAAGTGGAACCCAAGCGAATGGCCCTGGAGGCAGCCAATGCGGAGTTGGCGGCTGCCTCTGAGAAGCTCGCCCAGATCAAGGGCAGGGTGGTGGTGAGTGCGGCCCTCTCCTCGCCTCACCGTTCAGTGTACTCCAGACTTGTGTGCCTGTGATCGATGTTTGTTTTCACACATGTTTTCTCGAAAGCTGAGCAGGGCATGGCTAGAAAACAATGGCAAGGTGCTGGGTTTATGTAATTTGGAGCATCATGCTCTCTGGGAAGTAATTATCTGCTCTCTCCTGAATGTCTCATGGTGATGCCTGACAGAAAACCGAATCAAACGTAAACTATGTCTGATATTTCTTGTAGTGATGGTCTACTTAAAATTAAAGCAGTTCAATACCAATATAAGGCACCTGTGGTGCTCCACGATCTAAGGCAAGGTGCTAAAAGCGAAGGTGCATTCGAGTGTCTGCGCACGTCAGTTTTATGCGCTTTGCTTTGAGTGTTTATGCAGTCACACACCTTCCAGCATGTATGCATGGCTGGGGTGATTTGGAATGCGATACATTCACCAAATTGCATTACTAAAGGCGGAAATAAAGACCGACTCACACCCCGGGATTGAACTCGAGACCCCCGAACACAAACCGACCATGTTGCCTCTTCACCACCTGGAAAGTACGGCTGGCGTCGGCTGCAGCGCGCCAAATGCATAGCCAGCTATCCGCCCGCGGGAGTGCGGCGCTGTTTGTGTTAGCAGTTAGTTTGTGACACTTGTGCCAGACAGTCCTAAATATAAAGGGAGATCTTGGCCTTAACAGTATTATCGGTACAGAATAAGCTGGCGCCCTTGTCATGACAAAATTACCAGTGTGAGGTGTCATTAGTGGCGCGTGACGCGGATGGGGGGGGGGGGTTAGAGGCGGGCTGTCGTGATGCCGGGACAGGATGAGACATTACCGTGGTCGGCAGAGGATCGTGGTGACGCTGCGGCGGTCAGTATAGCTGGCGCTGGACTCTCCCCCCGCCACCTATGCTGACCCTGCTGGGAAGTGTCGCCGCAGTGCCTTTGTAAACAAATACTGTGGTTACTTCGGAGAAATTACAGTTGTGAAGTCAGTAAAAGGACATCGTGTTTTAATGAGGGGGGGGGTCTGTTTATTGGTAAAGGAAACAGGATTTGAACCGCTGTTGTAGAAATCATCAATTTTTGAGATTTTAGATTGTGACGGTTGGGCCGGATCGGTTCGATCAGAATGTATATTTTGATACATGCGCCAGAACGTGGCTGGGATATTTGTGACTGCGATATATACAGAGACGTGCTCTCGCCTTCGCCCTCATCGAGGAACACCTATCATACATACACAATGGAAAGAGCATACACCATACGGTATCAACATCACAATGGAAACATTTATGTTTATCTATCTATCTATCTATCTATATATATATATATATATATAATTATTTATTATAACCGGTTATCTGATAGGCTAAGTGTCCCGGGGCCTGTGATATTCCCCGCACCCTTCATCTTCACGTCATGCCAAGTTGCTGACCTATCCAGTAAAGTCTTGCTGGAAGCATCGTGTCGCCGGACGTATCATGAACAGACTGTGGTCTACACTGCCTACACTACACTGAGCATATCTGAATGGTTCACTGTGTGCCATCCATTGTCTGCTGCCGGGGGGGGGTCCAGTGCGCCGGGGGCGTAAACCTCCACGGAGGTCGGCAATGCTTCAGCCGGTGTGGTGTGTTGCCAGGTGCTGGAGGAGACGCTCGGTAAGCTGACTGCCGACTTCGAGGAGGCCACGGCGGCCAAGGTCAAGTGTCAGAAGGAGGCGGACTCCACGGCCTACGTAATCGACCTGGCCAACCGGCTGGTGGGCGGCCTGGCGTCCGAGAACGTGCGCTGGGGAGAGAGCGTGGCCAAGTACGAGGCGTGATAGCCAGCCCGTCGGTCGGTGGTGTGTCGCTCGGCTGGTGTATGCCGGCTGTGGATGGCTCTGACCGTCGGTCGGTGGTGTGTCGCTCGGCTGGTGTATGCCGGCTGTGTATGTCTCTGACCGTCGGTCGGTGGTGTGTCGCTCGGCTGGTGTATGCCGGCTGTGGGTGGCTCTGACCGTCGGTCGGTGGTGTGTCGCTCGGCTGGTGTATGCCGGCTGTGGGTGGCTCTGACCGTCGGTCGGTGGTGTGTCGCTCGGCTGGTGTATGCCGGCTGTGTATGTCTCTGACCGTCGGTCGGTGGTGTGTCGCTCGGCTGGTGTATGCCGGCTGTGGGTGGCTCTGACCGTCGGTCGGTGGTGTGTCGCTCGGCTGTGGGTGGCTCTGACCGTCGGTCGGTGGTGTGTCGCTCGGCTGGTGTATGCCGGCTGTGGGTGGCTCTGACCGTCGGTCGGTGGTGTGTCGCTCGGCTGGTGTATGCCGGCTGTGGGTGGCTCTGGCCGTCGGTCGGTGGTGTGTCGCCTGCCACATCGACACTGGCGCGATATGGGGACGCCGCTTGTGGCAGGGGTGACAAGTGACGGTAACTCACCTGTCCCCTCCCCCGCGGGCAACTCGGGGATGGTACACTGTAACTGTTGCCACGTTTGACACCCTATAGAGCAGGGCGGCGCTCTGTGCGCTGACCAGCTGTTCTGACAAACTGGTCAACGAAAGCCTGGAGTCATGGCGTAAGCAAATTTGATGCGTGTTGCGTCCAAAGCTGTACAATGCTGGGTACATACAAGATTTGACTGATCTACACCAGCGTCAGTGGTCTCATCCGCTCAACATAGGCGATTGATCTACATCCGGTCTGCTGTGCCTGCCCTTTGACACTACTATGAATCAAGTGATGTAGCTCGGCATCCAAGATGTGATTTATGTCCACCGGTTTGACGCGGTTTGTCTGTTTGCATCTGCCGACAGGTTTAAGGAACAAGAGACGACCATCCCCGGAGACGTACTGCTTGTCACCGCATTCATTTCGTACGTGGGCTGCTTCACTAAACAATATAGAACCGAGATGCTCGAGAAGATGTGGTTCCCCCGGATCAACAAACTGGAGGTGCGTCCCCGGGGGCCGTCTGGATGGCCACCGTGGCAACAGCGATCGCCTCAATGACGTGCCAAGCCGCCCAACTCCTCTTCCGCAGTGCACTGTCCAACAACTTCCAGATTTTGGTTGAAACTGGCTTCCAGCTGGGAATAGTTTTCCACTCTCAACTCACAATTGTCTTTAGTAATTCTCCACTCCCATTGTTTCCGCTTCTATACGCAAAGTAATGATCAAAGTATAAACGTCTAAGAATCAGGGAAGTACATGACAAATGTTTTCGCGCCGTGATTTATTAAAAACGTATCATATCTGGGCTCCAAAACCGTAATGTTTTCTAGAATCCTGTATTGCACTTTTTCTGTATTTAGCATTCCAGTCCCATGCCACCTTTCCGGGAATATTTTTGCACTTCCACACTCAGGCTCAAAATGCATTTTGGTACACTACCATGAAAGGCAAGTAGATAAGACGATCAGCATGTCTGGTATGTGCGGTCTTCCTGCCTGATCCGCTCATTGGATCGCTGCCACGCCAATGCCGGCCCTGACGACGTCTGACCGGGACGACCGACTGGCGCTCAGATCCCCACCACGCCCGAGCTCGACCCGCTCGCGATGCTCACGGACGAGGCGCAGATCGCCACCTGGAACAACGAAGGCCTGCCCAACGACCGCATGTCGGCCGAGAACGCCACCATACTGACCAAGTCGGAACGATGGCCGCTCATGATCGACCCGCAGGCACGTGCTATCTCTCTCTCTCTCTCTCTCTCTCTCTCTCTCTCTCTCTCTCTCTCTCTCTCTCTCTGTCTCTCTCTCTGTCTCTCTCTCTCTCTCTGTCTCTGTCTCTGTCTCTGTCTCTGTCTCTCTCTCTCTCTCTCTGTCTCTGTCTCTGTCTCTGTCTCTGTCTCTGTCTCTGTCTCTGTCTCTGTCTCTGTCTCTGTCTCTGTCTCTGTCTCTGTCTCTGTCTCTGTCTCTGTCTCTGTCTCTGTCTCTGTCTCTGTCTCTGTCTCTGTCTCTGTCTCTGTCTCTGTCTCTGTCTCTGTCTCTCTGTCTCTGTCTCTGTCTCTGTCTCTGTCTCTGTCTCTGTCTCTGTCTCTGTCTCTGTCTCTGTCTCTGTCTCTGTCTCTGTCTCTGTCTCTGTCTCTGTCTCTCTCTCTCTCTCTCTCTCTCTCTCTCTCTCTCTCTCTCTCTCTCTCTCTCTCTCTCTCTCTCTATCTCTCTCATTCTCCCCCACACAACATATAATATAATCAGCATATATCAGCAGCAGTGGATCATCAGCATATAATGTTTTTGTGTATGCACGGAAACACGTGTCTGGGCTGATACACAATGTGTCAACACCACGACACGTGCATTATGACAATTGTCTTGTGCGCCACCCAGCTGCAAGGCGTCAAGTGGATCAAAACCAGGTACGGCGACCAGCTGAAGGTGATCCGCCTGGGCCAGCGCGGCTACATGGACGTAGTGGAGCAGGCCATCACCGACGGCTCCGTCGTGCTGCTGGAGAACATCGAGGAGTCGGTGGACCCCGTGTTGGACCCGCTGCTCGCCAGGAACCTCATCCGCAAGGGCACGTACGTGGCGCGACATAACGACACCGCTCTCTGGCCCCGACTTGAGGCTTCAGCTAGTCATTGCCGCCTTTCTTTGGAAATGTGACGCATTGGTGATTGGCTGGTGCCTGATTAGACTGTGGGCTGCCAATTGGATTGATTTGGCTTCCCGACGGCGTGGCTTCACTTTTCACTTGCGTTGGAGGTGACCTCTCTGACGCCTGAGCAGCACTTCCGACGAGACTTGGCCTGCCTGTGGTGGTGTGGTCTCTGGTCGGTTGTGCTTTCCGGTGTGTCGTCCCATCGTAGAATAACATGTTTTCTGCGGAATTATACAGAACTAGCCGAAGCTGCGCCCGCACTCCCACTTTGTCGGCGTTATGCAGCCATTTAAGTGTTGCTTGTTACCGTGAGCCAACGTGAGCCAGTCCGGTCATTCTTCATACTCTTGCCAAGCCCGTCTGCTGGACGTTGGTGATTCGCACACTTGGGTGTAAATAGACAAATCCATTCATCGTAGGTCGGCAAAATGTCTCGATTGGCATCGGGGTGTTCCATTAATGTCTTGTGAAGCGATGACAAGAAGCGCAGCGTGTAGGAGCACTTCGAGCCGTGTGTTGGTCACCGCACCTGCTGTTCTGGCAGCGCCATTAAGCTGGGCGACAAGGAGGTAGAGTACAACACCGAATTCCGGCTGATTCTGCACACCAAGCTGGCCAACCCGCACTACAAGCCGGAGATGCAGGCGCAGACGACGCTCATCAACTTCACAGTCACTCGGGACGGTCTGGAGGACCAGCTGCTGGCCGAGGTGGTCAAGTCCGAGCGGCCCGACCTCGAGGAGCAGAAGGTCAGTGTGCACGCCGACCCCGAGCGGCCTGCCCTCGAGAAGCAGAAGGTTGGTGTTGCGCCGACCGAGCTGACCTCAAGACGAGCAGGTTGGTGTGTAGCACACTAACCTGGAGCAGGTTAGCGCGTAGCACAGGAGCAAAGCTCCGACAATTCATCACCCATGGCATGCGACATAGTTCAATGGATAGACAGGTAGAAGGGAGAACGGTAGGCTGTGTAGAGCGGTTTGTGTTCCACGTGTCTCCCACGGCACCTATTACGCTACCAGTTCGATATCCGCTAATATTACACCAGAACACCCCATCGGCACAAAAATACACCTCTGCCACAGCACCGTCAAATGAGAGTTGGAAGACCCGGCGGGCAGTTGGTGTGATACGCGTGAAAGTCTTTAGAATGCCATGTTTTTAGAACCAGAACAAACCACCAGACCACGTTTGCCAATGTCCGTATACTCCTGCTATCTGTTGACGGAACGCGCAAATGCAGGTGCAGAGGCTCACCGTGAGGATGTTGCCAGCTCCACAAACAACGACGGGACGGTCAGCAGGTATTTCTGTGCCAGGGTATGTGACTGTTTAGCAGCGTTTCGCTCCTCCCAGTGTGTGCGCCGACACCGACCGACCTGCCGTCGGGGAGCAGGAGATCAGTGCTCGCTCCGCCCGAGGCACGGCCCGGCCAGTCCCCGACAGTGCTACCGCCACACGGATGCCTGTAAAATCACTCCTGATTCAATCAGCGAGACACAGCATAGGCCTTCGGCCGCTGCCCACGCCTTCAATGGAAGCCTGCTTCGTGGTGGTGAAGCAGCGATCAGTAAAATTCAGGTTTTCGACGCCACGAGATGTGACAACTGCATCTCGAAGATTTTGCATACAGCACCAAGGATTGGTCAGCACACCGAGGCAAGCAATCGAATGTTCGCAACGTTGACAGTAGCTCACTGCATACAATTATTCGATACAATGTGCAAAATATGCAATTTGCATCGATATAGCTTATGTTCTCTTTGTTTATATCCATATTTGGACTAACGGATGAGGCTAAAACCCGGTACAATTTTTAAACACCGGTGCCGTGCACATTTTTTTATTTCGTTACAGCACTCGACTAGCAACCACATTGATCCATTTGGCGTGGTGGGTTTTAACCATGACGCGGAGCTGAGACATTTGCAGATATATCAGCATTATTGCACCTCAGAATGTGAAAAAGGAACCAGGGCATCTGAAGCTGCACACTCACGCACATATGCACACACGCACCTACACACACACATACGCACGCACAGACACACACACACACACACACACACACACACACACACACACACACACACACACACACACACACACACACACACACACACACACACACACACACACACACACACACACACACACACACACATATATATATATATATATAAATCAGGCAATGAAAATGATGCATATCAAATTGCAAAATATATTTAATTCGGCGTGAGAAATCCTGGGCTACAAGAGTTGAAACGAAAGTCAGCACGCGCACCGCACATCCTCACATAACGCGCACTGGTGGGGGCGTATTTGCCTTCTCCCCCCCTCCCGCAAGATATCGGAAGCTAACGAAGCTAGAGGTACAAATTTGAAGAAAAGATTATCGCCGTAGTAAACTATGCAGTATAAATTGTATGATTGCAGTTCCCGCACGTCTGCACAATGGTCATCAGCAGCCCGGGGCAATTCGCACCGATAACTGCGCCTGCGAACGCTGGCGCTCTTGCTGTCGCTGTCGGTCGCTTCTTCCTACAGTTATGACTGTGTCCTGCAGTATAATCTGACGAAGCAGCAAAACGAGTTCAAGATCCTGCTGAAGAAGCTGGAGGACAACCTGCTGTCGCGGCTGTCGTCGGCGGGTGGCAATTTCCTCGGTGACACAGAGCTGGTGGAGAACCTCGAGTACACGAAAAAAACCGCCGCAGAAGTACAAGATAAGGTATGTGTGCGAAGCGTTTCAGCAATATTCAGTGGATGTGGCTAGATGGCAGATGTGGATATATCTATGCCAAAGATGTGGGTGTGAGTTCTGATCGACGTGATGAAGCAGATGGTTGTCAAAACGGTGATATCGTTTTGCATGCTTTCTGGGGTGATGCCCATCAATGTTCATTTCCATTTACTTTCAAGCACATCCATGTAGCTCGTGGTTAATATCGTACAGGATTAATGTGAAGAAATCAGTTTAACAAATTGCAGTGGAAGTGGGGAGAAGTGTCGGTAGCTCAGCGGTTAAGCTGAGCGCCTGGGAAGCCAGACGTACGGGGTCCGATATTCTCCGTGATGCCTGCCCTTCTTGCTAGGGTGAGAGGCAGGCGACGCCAAATAGCTTCAGCTGATGCGTCGTATGACCGAGCAAAAGAGGACGTGGACACGTTTACAAGGGAACGACAGTGCGAAGTTCCCGACACTGGGCATCCTGTCCATGTGTGACTAATGTCATGAAAATAGAGCGGCGACATAGCTTTGACGAGCTGGCCATTAATATACATATATTCAACTTGCAGTTCCAACTTGCAAGAAATGGCCAGGGCGACCTGGTGCTGCAAATCCCGGCAGTGTGTGTCAGACCAAGCAATTTGTGCTGGCGTATTTTGGTGCACTAGAATAATCTGGTGCTCGTATATCATGGCGTGTTCAGCATAAGCTGGCACTAGTATATCCTGGCGCATTTAATACAATGGGTTGTGGTAAATTCAGGAAGTGAGTGGCAGACGGAGCAAGTTTTTGCTGGTGAATTTTTGGTGCATCCAGGCTATCCTTAAGCAGTTGTTTTCTGATATGTCCGTGCTACTCAGATGCTGGTATATTTGTATAGCTGGGCACTGTTATATCATATGTTGGTCAATTTATAGGTGATAGAGGGGCGAGAGACAACCATCAAGATTGACGAGGCCAGAGAGCTGTATCGCGCTGCTGCGACACGTGCTTCCCTGCTCTACTTCATCCTCAACGACCTGCATAAGATCAACCCCATCTACCAGTTCTCTCTCAAGGTGCGTCTTAAGGGAAATTTATCTGTAGGGTCTCTATGAAAGTCTCACGTAGTTTGTTGATTATCGCGCTAGGTGGTCAGCTGCTAGGTGTCGGACCATTTCCTGAGGTGTATCAGTACAAATTCGGTGTGCATAAACACCACATATGGTAAACCTTTAGGCACCATCTGAATTAATCCTATAATGCCTACGTTTTGGTGGTCTGGTGGTGTCTTTGGCGTTTCATAGTAGATCAGTTTGGTTTCAAGTTTTCGCACGTCGAAGAGAACTACTGGCATGCCAAATATATTCCATTGGTATATCTATGCAAATATACCAATATAGGCGCGGCATACAATTTACCGCATAGTTAAACAAGAATGTCTGTCATGTGCCAAGCGTGGTAATCAAGACCATGCATATGTGCCGAGGGATGATTTAGACGGATGAGGTCAGCACTGATGGCCCGCGACTTTGGAAATACGCGAGACGGTGAGTTTGCCCGCCTATTATCGTGACCCGGTGGGCTGAGAGTCCACCGGGTCACGACACACGCAGACAAGGAGAAGCCGAGTGGCGATTTCTCCCTGCTATGTGTCCTTGCGTGATGTTGGCATTCGGTGGGTGCCTCCGTATGGGATGGTGTACTCGTGTATCCTTGCGTGATGTTGGCACTCGGCGGGTGCCTCCGGATGGAGTGGTATACTCGTAGGAAGCCGCTCTGTGCGGGTAGGTCGGTGCCGATTTGAGCCTAAATGTAACGAAGTTTCTCCTTTGCCCAGTGTCTCGCTTATGTCGGGGGGAAAAACTTCTTTGGCACGGTGATAGACTATGGACCTCAACGTTGACGATAAACTCCCGGGTATATATTCAATGGCTCTATGTTTCGATCTCAAAGCTCTGATCCAAACATCTTACCAGGCACCACATAAAATCCAGTACTTATATTTGCGTCCAATTATTTAGTTTCAATAGTGCAGCGTGATAGTCAAATTAGTGCAATAGTGCCTTTAAACGACTGACACCTCCAACTGCTCAACAGACGATTCACACGGCCATCCCACATATTCATACCTCTTGTCATACAACAGTCACACAGTGCCTCTCAATCAGAGTCCTCAGACATACCTCAGTACCGACGTGGTGAGCCCTGGCGGCTGGCCGACGGCGGCCAGCCGCCCGCCTTCGGCGACCGCTCGGTCGCGCGTCCCAGTGGCAAGTGAGAGAGAGCCCTCTCGATTCCCTGCGAGCTCAACGTGACGGCCACCGCCCGTGACACGTTATGGTCATGTGGCGGTCTACCCCCCACCCCCTATCCAGTGGGGTTGCTCATCCCCTGACATCACCAGAGCACGTGATCTCCGTGTCGCATCGAGAACAATGGCTCGGACCCGACGAACTCTACCGCGCGCCGTCCCTCAGACCTCAGAGACATTCTCAGAGCTCTGGTTACGAACAGAGCTCGGCCGCTCGTGGGAATCACTGCTGACCTCGCATATTTTCGGCTGCACACACTGCAGCCTGGCGTCACAGCGCCGGGTCGCGTCACTTCCGACTGACGCGGCAGAGGCACTGCCTCCATCTGATCTCAGAGCCAGCTCCGAGGCTGAGTCAGCGTGCCGGCCGTCGGCACCGTGTTGGCTGACCTCAGCGCATACCTCCAGACAATACCGATACGGCGGCTCCGCGCTGCGCACAGCCAGTCGGCAGATCGGGGCGTTACAGCCCATCTGTCATCTGACATTCCACAACCACAGTGACATTCATTCAGCAGTCAATCATTATTATATGTGCCTTTTTCATCATTATTATTTCATTATTTCAATCATTATATATGCCCCTATTACCTTCATAAATCATACATGCATCTGTCCTCACGTACCTCTGACATATTGTTGCCACAGTGACAGAACCTGTCACTTCACAGTCATACTACTGTCATACCATTCATGTACTTCCACCCATGTCATCTGACTGTCATCTATACACCTTTCATCTTTCAGTCATGTACACACACACACACACACACACACACACACACACACACACACACACACACACACACACACACACCTGCCCATTGGGTTCCCAGAATAGAATCACTGATATACATCACCCACTGACCGTCACATCACCTTACTGGCATTTACACGGCGGCGGCCTGCATCGAGGTCACGCGGCGGTGGTAGGGTGTCAGATAGCTATGCACCTGTGCCGGAAACAATAGCCTATGGCCTCGGTGGCGGTCCGCTACTTGCCGACGTAAGCTGTGAGACAGCTCGGCCGACCCGTGGCATGGCATCTGCTGGAAACTGTCGCGACATGAATTGGGAGGGTAGGGGATACATTTCTGAAATTAAAATGCCCCACAACCAGCTTTTCTACATAAAGTCATAAAGTGTTAAGGTTTAATAAGAGCCACAAGTGTCCATCTGGGTTAAGCGCATAAGGGGAAGATAATATAAGACAAGAACAAGATAATCAGACACTAATCAATATTATATCCCAGGTTAAAAAAAAACAACTGCCCCAGCATATCTAACCCCGTTCACCCGGTTTCAATCGATCTCGATGCGGCATTTGTGATGGGTCTGTTTTGTTTTGTCTTGCACTCACGTTAGAGGTCCACGACATGTTTACTGGTGACGTGAATGCGATATACGTTTCAGGGAAGATTGAAATATAAATTGCGCCTTTGCCATTGCCTTTGCCATTATTGATTAGAGCAGGTCCTATGAACACGGGGCGCAAACACAAGTAGGTTTTCGGGAAGACGGAAGCGGGAGCAATATGGCTCAGAACAATGACAACCCGATGTTCCGCAAGCAATTTATGTCGGTTACAAAATGTCCTCCTTGTCGATTGAAAGTCGGATTTATAAATGCCTCTAGTAAACGCAATTCGCATGGATGAATGCAAATACATTTCCGTCATGATGGTGAAGTGTGGACTGTAGGATGATGCAGACTTAAATTCGCGTTTTCGAACTTGATAAGCTGGGTCATTGAGCAGTCTCCCGGCTTTTATTAAATTTAGGAATACTTATTTCAGTGCGTGAACGATTGGGAACCCTTTTTAGCTTAGGACCTGGCTTAATTCCATATGAAACCAAAGTCTGAATGAGCCTCACGTCAGGAGCGATAATTTGTCTACTTGTGCAGCCAGCTCCGGCCGTGCCGCTCGTTGCTGGCCTATACCTTCCAGCTATGCAAGTGTATGCACGTAAAAGGCGAGGGGTCTACCTTTCGTTGATCTCAGCCTTTATCGGTATGATGCAAAGTGGTGCTGAGTCGTCATGGACGACTCAGCGCCATTTTTTCACCAGCATTTTTACGTACCTTCAACTTGGTAGGCTAGGGCAACAAGGTTTCACCAAAAGGTAACCAAATTCAATCCTAGTGATGTGTGATCGGCTACACAGCTGGTGCGCGTTCCACCACCTCCCAAGTTAGCGTGTCAATGGATGCCTTAACTATGCCGTCAAGTCGCCATCCTGGAGAAACCCTACTGAAGCGTCAAAATTATCATCGATGACGATGCATGCAGCTGGTACCGCTTCCCTTTGCCACCTGCACAGGCCTTCACAGACCCATTGCACGACGTTCCATCGTGGTAAATGGCCCTCGTGTTCTGCCTGGGTGAGTGTGTCCAGTGCTTTGGAGGACCGGTGTAGCGTAGGTCTGCGCGTCTTCGTGAGCCTGTGCTTTGTCACAACACAGTATCCCGTGAACAAAGTTAAGTACATACGAGCTATCTCGTATAGCTATCGGGTAAATATATGTACCTGGACGTGCCAGGCTCGGAACCTGCCCGCGCTGCCTTTCAAAAGGTGCAACGTGTGCGACTTCGGTTTTGGTGTGGTTTTGAGGCGGTGGTGGCAGGTCACTTTACGGCTGCAGCGTCAAATCAGGGTATCAGTTTCCAGCTTTGGCGTAACCTCCGGTAGCCAATCATGACGTCTCAATAGCCGGTCCGATCAGCCATGCGTCTAGTCGGGTGACGACGACACCCGACACCGGACCGCGCGTGTGTGTGTGTGTGTGTGTGTGTGTGTGTGTGTGTGTGTGTGTGTGTGTGTGTGTGTGTGTGTGTGTGTGTGTGTGTGTGCGTGTGCGTGTGCGTGTGCGTGTGCGTGTGCGTGTGCGTGTGCGTGTGCGTGTGCGTGTGCGTGTGCGTGTGCGTGTGCGTGTGCGTGTGCGTGTGCGTGTGCGTGTGCGTGTGCGTGTGTGTGTGTGTGCGCGCGTTTGTGTGTGTGTGTGTGTGTGTGTGTGCGTGCGTGCGTGCGTGCGTGCGTGCGTGCGTGCGTGCGTGCGTGCGTGCGTGCGTGCGTGCGTGCGTGCGTGCGTGCGTGCGTGCGTGTGTGTGTGTGTGTGTGTGTGTGTGTGTGTGTGTGTGTGTGTGTGTGTGTGTGTGTGTGTGCACGTGCTCGGTGAGTGATGCACCGTACTGTGCGACAGGCGTTCACCGTGGTGTTCCACAAGGCCATGTCCACCGCCGAGCCGGCCGAAGACGTCAAGGGCCGCGTGGACAATCTGATCGACAGCGTCACATATTCGGTGTTCATGTACACCACGCGCGGCCTGTTCGAGTGCGACAAGCTCATCTTCACGGCGCAGATGGCATTCCAGGTGAACTGGCGGCCGTGCAGAACCTTTCAGAACGTTTGCCAGCATGCCTTGCGGTCTTCTGACAGAAAATGGCTGGCAGACTTGTGCGTTTTGTAGTGCAATCCGCCTGGCAATCCTCTTTTCAGCGAGAGCGCAGCAATTGCTTATTGGCGGCACTTAATACTGGCACGCGCTGGTCCGGACAGCCAGGTCAGATCCCGGCGTGGCCTGCGCGCCAACTCACAGTCTCCAACACACTGGTGGGGTTAGCTGGAATGGCACAAACCGGGCTGATAAAAACACGAGGGCTGGCTGGGGGGGGGAGCTGACTGTCAAGTTTGGGGGGGGCTGGAGCTCTCCGAACTGAATAGAATCCTACACCCCTGGTCATGGACATGACCTCGTCATCAGCAAACGACGGGGTCGTGATTACCTGCTGATTTGCGTGTCCTCAGGCGAAAGCTCGCTTTACTGCTAGTTATTGACAGGGACGGTAGATGGCATTGCGCAGACGGGTCTCCACGTGTTTCACTTCGGACACATCTGTGGAAGCCAGTCGTGAACTAGTCTACCGATGTGGGAACAAATCTAAAGCAGGGTGGATACAAGGGGCACCGGGGAATATGCCCCCCCCCCCATGGGAAGGTGGGCGTCCCTCTGGGAAGGATCGAATGCACCCACCCACCCACCCTGGAATTTTTCAGTCCGGGAAGGCCTGAGTGCACTCGACATTTTTTAGCCAGAGACGCCCCGCCGTATATGTCCAAGTGTCGTCAGCCAGTCTGTATATATATATATATATATATATATATATATATATATATATATATATATATATATATAGTGTATATATGAGATGCCTGCGTAGAGGCGTCCTCTACTCGCCCACTTCCGCGCATACACGAAATGCCCTTTGAATGTGGCTATATGGAACTGGAATTAAGTGTCAGCGGAGTCTGTCCATGTCTGTTGGTACCAGACGGTCAAGGCAAGGTGAGCAGGCGACCTGGTACGTTCGCGCGTTGTCCAACCGTCCATGCGACTCTGGGCTTACGGAGCCGACTCAGCGAAACACATGACATGGAAGCCGACACGGCCGTGTCGGGGGCCGCGGCGGACGTGTTGCGCCGGATAAAGCGAGAAACATTGGGCTTTATAAACTGGATATTTTGAACTAGCCATTCATGCATAGCCTCTTTGTGTATGCTGCCTGATTAGTGTATAGAAGCAAAAGATTACACCGCTCCGACCGGCAGTTCCTAGCAACGGCATCGCCTGCTCTTTGTAGAGCGTGTAATTGATTTGTATTGACCAGCTGAAGTATTTGATAGTTTAACTTAATAGTGCACTTCCCATCTAAATGTGGTACAAGTTGGCAATGGTGCAGAAGGGTCACAAGATCGTACGATAGCCATGTCCTTCGGACATGACTATCGTATTTGGGTTGGGCTAGGTGGGACGAAACAATCTGGTAGTAGCACACCGCACGACCGATGGCGTACGAGCACATGTTGGCAGGCCGATATCGAGAGAAGAGCGCTGTGCACCAGTTGACTGCGCCGCAGATACTTTTTGACACGGAGGACGTGGCAGGGACACAGCCAGGATTTGTATCACGGGTAGGGGAACTTAACGAAAACAAATATACGGGAAAACATTTTCGTAGCGAGACGAAGAGTGGGCTTGGCACAGGGGGAGACAAACTGAACATCGTCCCAAAGACCCCGAATTCTCCTTCCTGTGGTCTGGATTCCAGCGGCCCCAGATTGAACGTCGATCCCACCCCTGCTTATACGTGGTTTGGCCGTTCTGACGACATTCAGACCTCTTTGGTTGGACAATTAGAACTTAGCGTCCGGAACCCACTAGACGTTTGCCTGCAGACAGCCGCAAAGTGGCCCTATAGACAGGGTACCCGCTCAGACGTAGCCACCGTCTGACCGTCGATAGCCATGTCCGAAGGACATGGCTATCGTATTTGTGACGCTTGTCAGTTAAAGTTGTTTTTTTTTGGGGGGGAGCGTTTGTTATCTTGTTCGTTAGGAGAGTAGTTTATGCGAGTTTGTGCAATGCTTCTCCAAGTGGCAATCCCCGTGTTTTATGTGTCAGATATTCATATGGAATGCATGAGCATATACGTACACAACCCATATGCATATGTACATGCAATGGATGCGCATATAAAAGTATGCACACAATGTAGATAACCCGTTTGCTGCAACATCTGCCGCCACCTTCAGATACTATTGACAAGCAAGGAGATTCAGTTTTACGAGCTGGACTTCTTGCTGCGCTTCCCCATCACGCCGAACGTCACGTCACCCGTGGACTTCCTCACCAACGTGTACTGGGGCGCCATCAAGTCTCTCAGCTCCATGGAGGACTTCAAGTGAGTGTGTCAGCCGCACCACCTGCTTTTGCCGCTTCACAACTGAAACGAACAGCCACCAAGTAAATTCTGTCGCTGTGAGGGTGTCTGGTTAGCTTTGCTGTCGGTGTTGGCGTTGTGTCTTGGCGACTTTTGTCAACACAAAAGATTCAACATCCTGTATCTCCTTGAACCGAGAGGAGTTGATGGAATTACGGACTTCGTTGCTCGCAGAGGCCACCAGCGACTGCACGCGCCCTGGGGTCCACGTTGGTGTAAGCATCAGGTCCTGACGAGTGACCTGGATGGTGGATTGTTTGCCGCGCGGCCTAGTGCGCTAGTGATGTCAGGTTACTGACCTAGTCTCAGGTCACTGACCTAGTGTCAGATCACTGATCTAGTGTCATCACTGACCTAGTGTCAGGTTACTGACCTGGTGTCAGGTCACTGATCTAGTGTAGTCAGGTCATTGATCTAGTGTAGTCAGGTCACTGATCTAGTGTAGTCAGGTCACTGACCTAGTGTAGTCAGGCCACTGACATGGTGCAGTCAGGTCACTGATCCAGTGTAGTCGGGTCACTGACCTAGTGTAGTCTGGTCATTGACCTAGTGTTGTGAGGTCACTGACCTAGTGTAGTCTGGTCACTGACCTAGTGTGGTCAGGTCATTGACCTAGTACAGTCAAGTAACTGACCTAGTGTAGTTAGGTCACTGGCCTAGTGTAGTCAGGTCACTGACGTAGTGTAGTTAGGTCACTGACCTAGTGTCAGGTCACTGACCAGACTTGCTCGTCCAACAGGCCGTAACACAACGCAGTTTGATGCAATGTCAGCCACTGTAGCCCCGAGCGAGCTGGCACGTGTCCTGTCGGTGCGGCTCTTCACGGCGCCCACGTCTGCCTCAGAAACCTGGACCGCGACATCGAGGGCTCGGCCAAGCGCTGGAAGACGCTGTGCGAGTCCGAGTGTCCCGAGAAGGAGAAGTTCCCGCAGGAGTGGAAGAACAAGACCGCCCTGCAGCGGCTGTGCATGATGCGCGCGCTGCGGCCCGACAGAATGACCTACGCCGTGAGGTGCGCCGCCGCCGGCACACGCAGAGCCGTGCCAGTCGTACACCTGACGGCGTGTGTTAGACCCGCCGCCGAACACGGTCGGCCGCACATTGATCCTGTGTTCGGTGTATTTGTGTTCCCGCGGAAAACGTTGCGGCGCTGACTTCAAAAGTTTACTTGATAACATCACTAAGGCCACTTCAAAAGCTTACTTTCAAAGTTTACTTGATTACACCACTCGGGCTCAATTCAATCAATTCACTCGGTTGATACCGAAGAAGGTAATTGTTGGGTCTATTAGAGCACGGCTGCCAGTGAGAAAGTTAGTGCTGCTTCCAACCAATCCTACTTAGATGATGACGGGGTACGGCTTTAACTTTGGCAGTGAGGGTGTTAGGAACGCTTTGCATGTAATTAATGGGCACACTGTCCGCCAGCAGTCTGGTATTTAAGTCCCGCTGAAGTTCATACCTGAATGAAGCGAGTTGTTAAACCTGCCGAAATGAAGGTGGGGACCCCGAGGATTGAGGTTCACCTCGTGGCCGAGATTGCACAAATACACACTAATGGGAGGGGGCTAAAGTTAATTGAATAAGGGGTCAAAATGCTAGAACGGCCTTCAATCGTTGTTTAACTATGCCACCACCTTCACCATCTCTGCACTTCCCTCCTCCCATTCCCCTCCTCCGGCGGAACAAAAGCAGGTTTGTCGTGCTAGGTTTTCCGTCTTAACACCATAGACAAGTGTTCAATTGCAGTCTATATTTTCACTTGGAGGGTGTCAGAAATGTGTGGACATGTAGCCTGGTCTCACCATGACCAGGGAGGGTGAGGGCGTGCACTTTTACCAGCGTTGTAAAAGAGCTGCTCAGAGGCAACTCTGGGCTTCATGGCGGCAGGCACGCTGTGACAAACCTCGACCACAACCTTGTCCCGGGTCACTAGTGAGTTACACTGGACACTGGACGGTGTATCATAGCAGGCACTATATGAACTCGACCACAACCTTGTCCCGGGTCACTAGTGAGTTACACTGGACACTGGACGGTGTATTATAGCAACAGGCACCATATGAACTCGACCACAACCTTGTCCCGGGTCACTAGTGAGTTACACTGGACATTGGACGGTGTATCATAGCAGGCACTATATGAACTCGACCACAACCTTGTCCCGGGTCACTAGTGAGTTACACTGGACACTGGACGGTGTATTATAGCAACAGGCACGATGTGAACTCGACCACAACCTTGTCCAGGGTCACTAGTGAGTTACACTGGACACTGAACGATGTATCATAGCAGGCACTATATGAACTCGACCACAACCTTGTCCCGGGTCACTAGTGAGTTACACTGGACACTGGACGGTGTATCATAGCAGGCACTATATGAACTCGACCACAACCTTGTCCCGGGTCACTAGTGAGTTACACTGGACACTGGACGGTGTATCATAGCAGGCACTATATGAACTCGACCACAACCTTGTCCCGGGTCACTAGTGAGTTACACTGGACACTGGACGATGTATCATAGCAGGCACTATATGAACTCGACCACAACCTTGTCCCGGGTCACTAGTGAGTTACACTGGACACTGGACGGTGTATCATAGCAGGCACTATATGAACTCGACCACAACCTTGTCCCGGGTCACTAGTGAGTTACACTGGACACTGGACGGTGTATCATAGCAGGCACTATATGAACTCGACCACAACCTTGTCCCGGGTCACTAGTGAGTTACACTGGACACTGGACGGTGTATCATAGCAGGCACTATATGAACTCGACCACAACCTTGTCCCGGGTCACTAGTGAGTTACACTGGACACTGGACGGTGTATCATAGCAGGCACTATATGAACTCGACCACAACCTTGTCCCGGGTCACTAGTGAGTTACACTGGACACTGGACGGTGTATCATAGCAGGCACTATATGAACTCGACCATAACCTTGTCCAGGGTCACTAGTGAGTTACACTGGACACTGGACGGTGTATCATAGCAGGCACTATATGAACTCGACCACAACCTTGTCCCGGGTCACTAGTGAGTTACACTGGACACTGGACGGTGTATTATAGCAACAGGCACGATGTGAACTCGACCACAACCTTGTCCAGGGTCACTAGTGAGTTACACTGGACACTGGACGGTGTATCATAGCAGGCACGATGAACTCGACCAAATCTTGTCCAGGGTCACTAGTGAGTTACACTGGACATTGGACGGTGTATCATAGCAGGCACTATATGAACTCGACCACAACCTTGTCCCGGGTCACTAGTGAGTTACACTGGACACTGGACGGTGTATCATAGCAGGCACTATATGAACTCGACCACAACCTTGTCCCGGGTCACTAGTGAGTTACACTGGACACTGGACGGTGTATCATAGCAGGCACTATATGAACTCGACCACAACCTTGTCCCGGGTCACTAGTGAGTTACACTGGACACTGGACGGTGTATCATAGCAGGCACTATATGAACTCGACCACAACCTTGTCCCGGGTCACTAGTGAGTTACACTGGACACTGGACGGTGTATCATAGCAGGCACTATATGAACTCGACCACAACCTTGTCCAGGGTCACTAGTGAGTTACACTGGACACTGGACGGTGTATCATAGCAGGCACTATATGAACTCGACCACAACCTTGTCCCGGGTCACTAGTGAGTTACGCTGGACAGTGGACGGTGTATCATAGCAGGCACTATATGAACTCGACCACAACCTTGTCCCGGGTCACTAGTGAGTTACACTGGACACTGGACGGTGTATCATAGCAGGCACTATATGAACTCGACCACAACCTTGTCCCGGGTCACTAGTGAGTTACACTGGACACTGGACGGTGTATCATAGCAGGCACTATATGAACTCGACCACAACCTTGTCCCGGGTCACTAGTGAGTTACACTGGACACTGGACGGTGTATCATAGCAGGCACTATATGAACTCGACCACAACCTTGTCCCGGGTCACTAGTGAGTTACACTGGACACTGGACGGTGTATCATAGCAGGCACTATATGAACTCGACCACAACCTTGTCCAGGGTCACTAGTGAGTTACACTGGACATTGGACGGTGTATCATAGCAGGCACTATATGAACTCGACCACAGCCTTGTCCCGGGTCACTAGTGAGTTACGCTGACAGTGGACGGTGTATCATAGCAGGCACTATATGAACTCGACCACAACCTTGTCCAGGGTCACTAGTGAGTTACGCTGGACAGTGGACGGTTATCATAGCAGGCACTATATGAACTCGACCACAACCTTGTCCAGGGTCACTAGTGAGTTACACTGGACATTGGACGGTGTATCATAGCAGGCACTATATGAACTCGACCACAACCTTGTCCCGGGTCACTAGTGAGTTACACTGGACACTGGACGATGTATCATAGCAGGCACTATATGAACTCGACCACAACCTTGTCCAGGGTCACTAGTGAGTTACACTGGACACTGGACGGTGTATCATAGCAGGCACTATATGAACTCGACCACAACCTTGTCCAGGGTCACTAGTGAGTTACACTGGACACTGGACGATGTATCATAGTAGGCACTATATGAACTCGACCACAACCTTGTCCAGGGTCACTAGTGAGTTACACTGGACATTGGACGGTGTATCATAGCAGGCACTATATGAACTCGACCACAACCTTGTTCAGGGTCACTAGTGAGTTACACTGGACATTGGACGGTGTATCATAGCAGGCACTATATGAACTCGACCACAACCTTGTCCCGGGTCACTAGTGAGTTACACTGGACACTGGACGGTGTATCATAGCAGGCACTATATGAACTCGACCACAACCTTGTTCAGGGTCACTAGTGAGTTACACTGACACTGGACGGTGTATCATAGCAGGCACTATATGAACTCGACCACAACCTTGTCCCGGGTCACTAGTGAGTTACACTGACACTGGACGATGTATCATAGCAGGCACTATATGAACTCGACCACAACCTTGTCCCGGGTCACTAGTGAGTTACACTGGACACTGGACGGTGTATTACAGCAACAGGCACGATGTGAACTCGACCACAACCTTGTCCAGGGTCACTAGTGAGTTACACTGGACACTGGACGGTGTATCATAGCAGGCACTATATGAACTCGACCACAACCTTGTCCCGGGTCACTAGTGAGTTACACTGGACACTGGACGGTGTATCATAGCAGGCACTATATGAACTCGACCACAACCTTGTCCAGGGTCACTATTGAGTTACACTGGACACTGGACGGTGTATCATAGCAGGCACTATATGAACTCGACCACAACCTTGTCCCGGGTCACTAGTGAGTTACACTGGACACTGGACGGTGTATCATAGCAGGCACTATATGAACTCGACCACAACCTTGTCCCGGGTCACTAGTGAGTTACACTGGACACTGGACGGTGTATCATAGCAGGCACTATATGAACTCGACCACAACCTTGTCCCGGGTCACTAGTGAGTTACACTGGACACTGGACGGTGTATCATAGCAGGCACGATGTGAACTCGACCACAACCTTGTCCAGGGTCACTAGTGAGTTACACTGGACATTGGACGGTGTATCATAGCAGGCACTATATGAACTCGACCACAACCTTGTCCCGGGTCACTAGTGAGTTACACTGGACACTGGACGATGTATCATAGCAGGCACTATATGAACTCGACCACAACCTTGTCCCGGGTCACTAGTGAGTTACACTGGACACTGGACGGTGTATCATAGCAGGCACGATGTGAACTCGACCACAATCTTGTCCAGGGTCACTAGTGAGTTACACTGGACAGTGGACGGTGTATCATAGCAGGCACTATATGAACTCGACCACAACCTTGTCCCGGGTCACTAGTGAGTTACACTGACACTGGACGGTGTATCATAGCAGGCACGATGTGAACTCGACCACAATCTTGTCCAGGGTCACTAGTGAGTTACACTGGACAGTGGACGGTGTATCATAGCAGGCACTATATGAACTCGACCACAACCTTGTCCCGGGTCACTAGTGAGTTACACTGGACATTGGACGGTGTATCATAGCAGGCACTATATGAACTCGACCACAACCTTGTCCCGGGTCACTAGTGAGTTACACTGGACACTGGACGGTGTATCATAGCAGGCACGATGTGAACTCGACCACAATCTTGTCCAGGGTCACTAGTGAGTTACACTGGACAGTGGACGGTGTATCATAGCAACAGGCACGATGTGAACTCGACCATAATCTTGTCCAGGGTCACTAGTGAGTTACACTGGACAGTGGACGGTGTATCATAGCAACAGGCACGATGTGAACTCGACCATAATCTTGTCCAGGGTCACTAGTGAGTTACACTGGACAGTGGACGGTGTATCATAGCAACAGGCACGATGTGAACTCGACCATAATCTTGTCCAGGGTCACTAGTGAGTTACACTGGACAGTGGACGGTGTATCATAGCAGCACATTGAACCGACCACAACCTTGTCAGGGTCACTAGTGAGTTACACTGGACAGTGGACGGTGTATCATGGCAACAGGCACGATGTGACTGAACTCGGCCATAGCCTCGACCGGGGTCAATGTAGTGAGTTACACTGGTTGGTGTGTCATAGCAACTTACATATACCGAAGGCTTTGTTTAAATGAAGGAGCGAATTTACCAAAACAGTCAAGTTTTGCCAGCTGTGTTGCCCTTCGTACGCCAAGAAGCTATATCAAAACTCTCAGAACGCCTCGCGTCAAATGATTCGCAGCCCAACTACGCACATAGTTCAGGCACATGATTGGGTAGGGTTGCGGAAGCTGTTATGTGGTTGATTGCTGTGCGTTGACAGCAGGTTTCATTTGCCAGTTGCAGCGAACGGTGCAGAGTAAGTGGGTATGGTGAAGCAAATAAGCCGACCAGCTTTATGGAATGCGAGTTACTTTTGACTGCAAGTATTTAGGTGCCTCCATGATTTCTCACAGTGGTGCAAATCTGAGCAACTGGCGACTGTTTGTGATGCTTTCGCAGTATTGGTGTTGTATACTAACAACTTAATAAGTTCATAAGCTCGTTCGTACGACAAAATGTTTGTTCAAAGTGAAACACCTGTACGATCTCTCTACAATGAACTATATTTACATTTTCATGCACGGTGTTTAACTTTTACTGATTTTTTCTTTGCATTTGTTTGTTCAGAATTACGTTCAGCGACTCCACTTTAATTTCTCCGGATCAGATTTTGTTAATATCATAGCAAGACCTATCGACGAGAAAGTACGCCAATGAGCAGCTGCTTTGGCCTGTTGCTATCCTGCAAAGCGAATTCATTCTGAATCCATGACCATGTTCGAAGCAGTTCATGTATGCTTGTTCGAATCTACCCATGTGTCCATGTATGCTTAATTTAATTCGCATCATCCGACTTGGTATGTGAATCGGTTTGGAGTTCGGAGCCGTGGCCATTGATCCATTGTGACATTTATATCGTATGTTTCTTTTTTCGTGGAAAAAATTGTTCTGCATCGCGTGAGTCTCCCAATGGTGTTGCTACCGTTTCGCCAGCTCAATACAGATCTGACATAGCAGGGTGGGGGGCGGGGGGGGGGGGTGCTTTTCAGCTCTTACTGGCTGTGGGCCGTTGTGACGCTGCTGTCAAAATGAATCATGTCTGACACAGGTAGTTCACACCATTACGTCGATGTTGTGAAATAGAGCTGTGCTGTTTCACGGCCGTACGTTGACAGGAGCTTCGTCGAGGAGCGGATGGGCTTCAAATACATTGAGGGTCGCACCGTGGAGTTCACCAAGTCGTTCGAAGAGTCGGGGCCGTCCACGCCTATCTTCTTCATCCTGTCGCCCGGAGTCGACCCGTTAAAGGTGATATGCCATCGGAGACACGGTTCCAGGCCAATGAGAGGGTGATACCATGTCAATGGGAAGGTGAAGCCATGTCATCGGTAACACGGTCCCACGCCAATGAGAATGTGATGCCATGTCAATGTGGGGGGTGGGGTGATACCACGTCAATGGCAAGGTGATAACATGTCCTCGGTAACACGGTCCCACGCCAATGAGAGGGTGATACCATGTCAATGGGAAGGTGGTACCACGCCAATGGGAACGTGCTCCCACGCAATGGAAATATGGCCCAAGATTAATTTTTGGGAACACTGTCCCATGTCAGTGGGAACGTGATCCCGTGTCAATGAGAAAGTGATCCCATGCTAATCGGGACTTGATCCCTTGCCAATCATGGGAAGATGACCCATCGTCAATGATAACCTGATCACTTGCCAGTGGGAAGATGATCTCGTGTCAAGGAGAGCGTGATCCCTTGCCAGTGAGAAAATGCTTACGTGTGCATTTCAAGGCGATTCCATACCAAGGGAAAGGTGATCCAGCGTCGGCGGATATTGATCATTATGAGTTTGGGTTACGACTTTCCTGCTTTCCTGTTGATGTGAAGCCCAAATTTCAGCTTTCTTTATACAGAGCATGACCGATTTATCAGTGCATTTACAGCACTGTATGTCAAAGGCACTGTATGACTAATATGTTGTCTGTATGCTGAACGTTTTAGCAAGCATTGCAGTGCCATTTCTTGATGCTGACAAGGGCAGTATTTAACTCTATGTTTGACTTCGGGCAGTTTGGTAGTGCCGCCGTAAACGTTCTGCGATGTTTGAAATAAAACTGCACTTAATTGTTGCCTCCTATGATTGTGGTGACTGCCTTGTCCCCTGCCTTGCCTTGCCTTAGCGCCATTATCTCTTGTTCATTTTGATCGTCGGCTGCGGCATCACGTCACTGTGGTTGACGTGCCGTTTGCTTTTGGCACCTTCCGCGATTCGCAATTGCAAGCCAATAACTACGACCAATACGTACTGTGTCGACGTGAACGTAATTGCTGTTCATTGCGTATACTCGACATCGGAACGCTTGATGAACCATGCTAGTTGTGCATTCATCTGTGGCTAGTCAACGAGAAGCCGTCTATTTCAGGATGTCGAGAAGCTGGGACGAAAGCTGAAGTTCACGTTCGACCACAAGAACTTCCACAGCGTGTCGCTGGGACAGGGTCAGGAGGTGGTGGCCGAGGACGCCCTGGAAACTGCCGCCAAGCACGGCCACTGGGTCATTCTGCAGGTCTGTCGCTGACGCCGGGTCGACGAGGCGGCGTGAGGATCCCTTCGTTGCGTGACGCGGCACGAGTCGATTTCTACGGTGGAAAATGGGCTCGGGCCGCGCAGACGGACAAAGGTATCCGACGTCGTCCTTTGACTTAGCGCCCGCATTACTGGATAATCATGCGGAATTCATCACTTCATCATCATCAAATACATAGATGAGAGACAGAAAGGCTGCAAAGAATACTTCACTCAGACATTGCTGATTTTTTGCAGGCAGAGACATAGTCAAATCCCCCTCCCCCTATCAACCAAAAATATACACTGGATCAAGCAAAATATTTTGAGATCTTTACCACTTTCGGCGCGCTTCACGGACCGAAAACGTTTTCTATGTCTTGAAATTGTTTTGTTGTGTGCCACTGGTTGCAAACTGTCCTGGTTCGAATTTACACGTTGAATCATCAATGGTCAATCATCAATGATCAATCATCATCATTACAATATATATGATTGTGTCGCTTGATATGCCAGTGCGGTACACAGAACAAGAGGACATCCTATGCAAGACATCATAATTGTCAATCATTATTTTGTACACGGCCAAAGCGCCACAAAATTCATCATAGGCAAGGAACAGCACAGCCCCATCGTTTTCTGGAGCAGCAGGACGTCTTCGGAAGGTCATATCACGGCCACATTTTCGTGCTACATTCCTATGCATATTCTGTGCGCAACCAATTTCGGCCGAGCCGAATTGGTTTTCGATGCGAATCTAAGTTCACTCTTGTTCCAGAAGTTAGGGACTCGTCCGCCATGGAGCCCTTGTGCCGAATATGGCGTTCGTATCCCAACTATGAAGGCGCTCTGCCGAATTGTCGTGGCTATTGGTTTTACGACACGTCGACCGTTCAGTCATGTAGAGTCGCCAATATCTCACGCCGATTGGTCGCGCGCGAAGAGTAGCCACAGGTGAGGCTCGAACCCACAATCTTTCGATTGCGAGACGGGAAACTTACCCCTAGACTACTCGTCCCCTGTGCCGAATTGTCGCTGTGCGTTGTGTTTAAGTCGGAACTACGTGGAAGTTTGCCGAAATTGGACTCAGCAAAGCGTATGTGTTGACGGGTTGCTAAGAGGGCTCAGTAGCGGTTGTTCCACAAGTTCCTCGCTGCACCAGTATGATGACTGGTCTCATTGCCGCGGTACGGAACCCCCACAGTCTCACCCCTTTTCGTCGCTCGTCCAGTGCGCTGCTTTTTGTCATGTCGACCTCGTTCTCATGCAGCAGGCTATCCTATTTCGCTGCATGCACGGCTACCGGTTCCGCTGATGTGGGACAGACATCCCGGCTTATGACGCCCGCTGCTGGTCATGGGCAAATGACAATGCAGATGAAATAGATAGTCGTGCGTATGTATCCAGTGTGGCGATTAATCTGTTTCACTTGTCAGACCTTCGATGATATATAGTTGGCTGTTGCCATAAATCTGCGGGTCAATGGAGCGGGCTGTGTCAGTTCCGGTGCCAGCGCGCTGTCGTTTTGCTGAAATAGCAGCCGGCCTTGAATTCTCAATCGCTTGGAGTGAATACCTCAGGTAGGTTGTGTAAGGAACTAAGGGTTGAATTCAGGAATGTCCACACGAGGAGACACTCGTCTGGAGCGGCGCCATTTCCTGAATGCCCTCGAGCCTCCCCGGATGGGCGTTTTTTTTCGGTTAAAAAGGCGACACCTGTCCATGAGAGGCACATGCCCACGGCACCCCACCCGTCCCCCTGTGTCCGCCCCTAAACAAAACAAAAACAATCTTAATGGTCGCTTTTTTGTTCAGAACCGCTTGACGTCGTACAATTATCGTAGGTGTTGCTTTTGGCACCCGATGTTTTTTATCCGTTGAACAATTCTACGGTCACCAGTAAACTTGCAGGTCCATGCATTTGCATGGGAAGTAGGTGACAGTGTGCACCTCTTACATCACGGCCGTCACCAGGTCGATCAGGATCAGTAGAAGTGCTCAGGACTACCGAAGGTAAATGTGCAATTTGCAAATTGCTTCAATATGCTATTTGCACACGGTTTGTTCGATCTCGAGTCACCACAGGTAGTATGTATGCGTTTTCAGGCGCAGAGTGGAATAATTTAATAGTATGTTTGCATGTACTCAAACTGTGCAAATCCAATCATGTGGCACATCACGATTGGATTCTGCTTCGAAGTAGACACGAACTCCGAATGTTGAATTTACGATGGGACTGTGCAGCAGTTCCTGTATGCAATGTTCAGACGTTACCGCGAATACACAGAGTCAGTAATAACTGAGATATCCGATGTGCCTCCCCCATTCTACCCTCCGTTATTGCACTCGGGTGAAGCACAGCAGTCAGATATTTTATGTGAGTTGCACGAGTGTCTGCCGAGTTATGCGCTAACTCATAACCTCATGACAAAATTGTGCACCGGCAGAACATCCACCTCGTAAAAAACTGGCTGCCCCGGCTGGAGAAAAGGCTGGAGACGAACAGCACCGTCGGACACAAAAAGTATCGCGTGTTTATGTCTGCCGAGCCAGCTGGCACACCGGACGCCCACATCATACCACAGGTACTGTTAGACTGGTTCATAGGTAATGTCCCACTGTCGCGGGTACTGTCACATCACACCACAGGTACTGTGGCGCCATACCACAGGTGTTGTGGCGCCGAACTACAGGCGCTGTCACCGTACCACAGATACTGTGGCACTGTGCCAGAGATGCTGTGGCACCGTACCACAGGTACTGTGGCACTGTGCCAGAGATGCTGTGGCACCGTACCACAGGTACTGTGGTACGGTGCCAGAGGTGCTGTGGCACCGTACCACAGATACTGTGGCACTGTGCCAGAGGTGCTGTGGCACTACCACGGGTGGTGTGTCACCGTGGTACAGTGTCACAGTATCTGTGTGATATCACTGCACAGATGAGTACTGGTTGGAGGAAAGCCTCCCCAAAGCGCAGTATGTAAGCAATGGTATGTCGTGTATGTGGTACGTTGCCACAGCACCTGTGGCACAGTACCGCAGGTGCTGTGGCACTGTACCGCAAGTACTGTCACACCGTGCGGCATTTGGACCGGCCAGGGATACCCGACGGGAGTGGGACGGTATTTGGACCGGCCAGGGATACCCGACGGGAGTGGGACGGTATTTGGACCGGCCAGGGATACCCGACGGGAGTGGGACGGTATTTGGACCGGCCAGGGATACCCGACGGGAGTGGGACGGTATTTGGACCGGCCAGGGATACCCGACGGGAGTGGGACGGTATTTGGACCGGCCAGGGATACCCGACGGGAGTGGGACGGTATTTGGACCGGCCAGGGATACCCGACGGGAGTGGGACGGTATTTGGACCGGCCAGGGATACCCGACGGGAGTGGGACGGTATTTGGACCGGCCAGGATACCCGACGGGAGTGGGACGGTATTTGGACCGGCCAGGGATACCCGACGGGAGTGGGCGGTATTTGGACCGGCCAGGGATACCCGACGGGAGTGGGACGGTATTTGCCGGCCAGGGATACCGACGGGAGTGGGACGGTATTTGGACCGGCCAGGGATACCCGACGGGAGTGGGACGGTATTTGGACCGGCCAGGGATACCCGACGGGAGTGGGACGGTATTTGGACCGGCCAGGGATACCCGACGGGAGTGGGACGGTATTTGGACCGGCCAGGGATACCCGACGGGAGTGGAGCGGCCGTTGAACCCGCCGGGGACACCTGGCGATAGTGTTTGTTTTCATTGAATGCTTTTATTATTTGTATTATGATGTGTCAAAATTGGCCGGAGCGGCGCTATGTTTGGCCGGGTCTGGTGACCGGACAAGTCATGAAGCTCACCTGGTGACTTCCAAACATGGACCTGATCCCGCTCACCGGGGCCAAGTGGTGGGCCAGCGCCGACCTGTGTTTCGGACGGTAGCTGTGTGTGCCGAGCGTGGAGTGTCGGTGGGCTGCTGTCAGCGCTGTCTGCCGCAGGTGAGCTCGCACACCGGGCGGTCATGAGCATCTAACGAGCGGTACGCCATACCACTCTCAAAGATCACGTATCAAGGCAGGCAGCCTGGTCAGCTGCAGTGCGCCCCATTGGCGACGGGTGTGGCGGGTCGTTACGGGTGTTGCGTTTCGTTGCGGGTACTGTTGGGTGCCGTGCAGTCCTGTGTGTTGTGTACGCTGTGTCTGACGCGCGTCCTATTACAGGGCATCCTTGAATCGGCCATCAAGATCACCAACGAGCCGCCAACAGGGATGTTCGCCAATCTTCACAAGGCGCTGGACAATTTCAATCAGGCACGTCATTGACAAACATGCTCGTCGACGCTTGCACAACGGCCGGCAAATTCCTGGCCACGTGATTACGCCTCGTTTAGCGTTGAGGTCATGTGATTAATGCGAGCCACGGCCGCTCTGTGTCCATATAAGCTCTAATGAGGCGTTTGTGTGTGTGGGTGGGGGGGGTGTTCGTGTGCGTGCGCGCGTGCGCGTGCGTGCGTTCGTGCGTGTGTGCGTGCGTCTGTGTGTTCGGCCATTTCCTGCAATAGCACCGCTGTAATACTGGGTGTTAAGCTTGGTTGGCAGTTTTCACCACGAAACCTTCTTGTTCTGTTTTGTTTACACTGGTACCAACAGACATGTTAAAAGCTGATTTGCCGGTTTTTACTGGAAGGGGTACCCTAAACACTTCGCGTATTTTTTTCAGATGTATGAGACATTGCTTGTATGTCTAGTAGAGTATCACTATGTATCATACAACGTGTATAATACATAGATATAGGCAAAATTGGAACTTAAAATTTCAAGAGCTATGAACATGGCACCACTTTTTTGCCTGTTATTTTTTATCAGTTCTTTGCCGTTTTTACCGGTACGAACTGATTGTCGCGACAAAGCTAGTATTTTCCAGGTAAAACCGCCAGTCGTGATGTTGAGATGGCCAATTACCTGACCGTGTTGGCGGTGGTGTCATGCCGAGCCGTGCGGCGACGCGCGTGCCACACTGCCGCACGGACGAGCCGCGCCACTGCACCGGCCAGTAAATCATGTCCGCCACCGCGCGTCCCAGCCGACCGAGCATGGTCACGCGACCGTCGGCCCGCGTGCGGCCGAGTGGCCGCGTATGGGTGCCGGCTGGACGGGGGGGGGACGCATGACCTGCGAGTCGGCCGCTGGCGGATGCTGTGTCGGCTCTGCCTCCGGTGTTGGCGCCGCCAGGCCCGCTGCTGGAGCCCTGGCCGATACATGGGCAGTGAACACCGCTTGGTACCAATTAGCAGTACGGACAGTGTTTAATGCCGCTGCACTGGTGCTATGGTCGGGTCACATTGGGGCCGTCCAGCGCAGCAAGGGGGGGGTGAGCGGAGGAGTCAGCACATTGTAAACCTAATCGAGTATCTTTATTAATTGGTTGTGTAGCCACAGCCACTACGGACACATATTTCGCGTGCACTTTAACATACAGCAAGTGACTCGAATGTCGACGCCATCGCCTGACACTGTATGTGTGGTGTGGCTCAAGCTGTTCTTGGTCCCTGGTCTGGAGTATCGAGTCAGTTGTGTGGTTCGGAGACAGGGCTGACTCGGTTGTCGAGTGTCGAGTGTCTAGTGAGAGTGCATGCGGTCCGACGACAGAACACAGTGGAGATGTGCACAAAGGAGGCCGAGTTCAAGTCGATCCTCTTCTCGCTCTGCTACTTCCACGCGGTGGTGGCCGAGCGTCGCAAGTTCGGACCGCAGGGCTGGAACCGGCCGTACCCCTTCAACGTCGGTACGTACCATATCAGCGTGCGCCTTCAACGTCGGTACGTACCATCAACGTGCGCCTTCGACGTCAGCGCGTGTCAAAGGAACGTACCTTCGACGTCGGCACGCATCAGGGGAAGCGGTCCCTTTCAATGTCGGCACAGGCCAAAGGAACGTATGCCTTCAACGGCAATTCGTGCTATCGGAACGTATTCCTGAAATGTCGGTACGTATGAAGAGAAACGTACCCATTTGACTTCGATAGGTGCTAAAAGAACGCACGCCTTCAACGTCAGCTCGTGTATTTCTGTACCCTTCATGCACATATCTGCCTGAATGTGCCCCGTCGTATCGGTGCTTGTCAAAGGGACGCACGCCTTCAATATCGGAACGTGCCAAGGGGACGCATTGCGTCAAAATCGATGCTGGTCAGGTAAAACGTACCCCTTACCGGAGATACATGTCAGGTGAAGCATACTTCTCGTAGCCGGCACAGGTCGGGCAAATTGGAATCCGTGGGACGGGATGGTAGTCAAGTGTAAGACTTGCATTGTCTCTCTGCGCCTTTTCCTCAATGAAAAGCCTCGTGTCGGTGTTGTTTTGTTCCTGCGAGCAAGTCTGTATGACTGACCCGAGTAGTAAATGAAGTGGTGTAATGGTCTGCGTTAGATCCCTGATACTATAGTGTTCTAGCTGCTCCCAGTCTATATAGCTGACTCGAGCAATACAAAAATGGTGTAGTGGTTTGCGTTAGATCTCTGATACTATAGTGGCCTAGCCGCTCCCAGTCCGTGTCATTATCACAGCAGGTGGGGAGTGACGCGAAATGGAAGCTGGAATTGGTGAATGCGTGGGACCATTTCCGACCCTCAGTGGTCGCACTAAAGTAGCATCGTCATCAGCGCGACGGCCAACCTCCAGCCAATCTATTTCCGTGCGTATTAGGATGTTCAATTTGTCGCAAAACGCGATGCCGAGGTGAAATTGCAGTGCCCGGGGCTTTGGAATGCTCAAACAAAGGAACGTGATCACTTGTTATGCAAAACCCGATTTGCGCGAAGTTCATGAAGCTGTACGATTGTGCGATGGGCAGCGCCGCCTGGCGGCTAATGCCAACAACTAGCAATCGTCTCGCTGTCTGTCTTTATAATAAACCGCTGAGACAGTAATTGTCGCATTATTTCATTCAGATATGCTTCTTAATTATATAAGCGTCGATATTAACTTGCCGTTCTCATTATATTTCATTCAGTTCAGCGTGCTAGATTCCTGGGAATACATTTGTGGTGCCTCTACTTCTCCCTCGTAGCATTCATTTACTTAACCTTACCCAACGGGCCCGTTAGCGGCATTGGGCCAGTGGTACATGCATGCCATCACATCTTCGGAATACCTGTCGGGGGCAGAGCTGATTGACGTGAAGCTGGCGCACGCACCAGTCCACTGGCCTCTCCCGGGTCAGCTCATACAGACGACAAATGCCGCCCCGTTGGCGTACGTGAGCCGACGCGCCGTCGCAGCCCAAGACAACATGATTACCGCACCTGCTTGAGATGGATGTCAGTACATTTAGGTGATCAATATCCGTCGCAGACTGAGGTGCGCAGTGCGAGACATATTTAGGTCCTGACTCAGAAACAACTGCAACATACTTTTCCTGAGAGGATGACATCGGCTGGTCTAGGAATTTGATGTTCCCTGCCGTCAAAATAGCGCCCGTTCTCCTGCCCAGGGTTGGATTTGCATTTGGTATTCCCGCTGAGGAGAGGGGGATTCTTGGGTCATCGAATACGGAGATGATGTTTTTCTTCAAGCCTGTGATATCAGAATCTCAGTTTGCACTTGCGAGTAGATCGTGGTCACATTATCACGGAGCAAGTCATTGCCAAAGAGCACCATTCAACTTCCAAATGAAAAATAAATGAGGATACTTTTCTAGAGATGATAATGTTCTGAATGCCAACAATCCAGAAGCAGCCGTTTTTCCGACCCTGCTTCTGACCCACGGACCAGATCGGTTCGCCGGCTGGCTTTACTTGCTCCGATGGTGTTTTTTTCCTGCCAGTTTGTATTTGCATCGACTAAATAATGCCTTGTTATGCTAGGAGTTACACATTGAATGTGGAGCTGCAATGCGCTACCTCTTCCTTTAGCGGTTGAAACCTGTGTTGGGGGCTAGATAGTTTCAAGGCTTTCAGTCACAGCCCCCCCCCCCCCTTTGGCGACGACCTTGCCGCTGTGTCCTGGCGCACGTATTTGTGAAAATACTGGTGGTGTGGGGAATACTGGTGGTGTCTGTCAGGCAAGAGCAAAAGGGTGGAACAGGATATGAGTACATGTTCAGGTTCGGCGGGTCAGTGCCTTGATGAGATCAGAAATGAGACGTCAGAAATGATCAATGTTTTGTTTGTTTTTAACCGGGTAACCGGCCACTCATCCTCACATAGTGTTGTGTACTTAGTTCCGCAAACAGCCACCAGAGGCGCGCTGGTGTCGCCCTCAGTACGGGATAGGGCAAATTTAAACCGGCTCGAGCTAATTGAAAGTGTTCTCCAGATGCGGACTCTTGTTAATATCTGGTATTTGGGATGGTACGGCCACTATAATATCGTATTGGTAGTTTTTTGCGATAAAAAGAATACTTTCATGGCACACCCTAGTGTGTATATGACAAAGGAACTCATATGAACGACGTCATCAACCCGACCCACCTCGGTTCGGCCATCCTAATAATGGAACCTTAACACGCGCCCTGGAGGGCCTCTGAAAATTACGCGCACTGGAGGGGGTCGGATTCCGCCCCCTCCCCCTCCCCCCCATAAGATCTCGGCTCCTATTAAATCTGGAGGAACGAAATTCTCATGGTGGATGGGTACGGTAATGAACTCTATTGTGTGCAAATTTCATGGCCTTAGGTCAATATCTTCAAGGTCAAATGAGGTCATATTTGTCAAAATTGTCTTGTTTTGCGTGGCTTGGCTTGTCATTGTTATGGATCGCTGTGATTGTGTTTAAATGCTCCAAAATGGGCATCAATGATGTTTTGGACATTACTAATGATGCAATGCAGATACTAGACCCAACATTTGACCTCAGGTCACCTATATAGCAGCACTTTATCAGGTCAGTTACCTGTTCCAGTTACCGGAACCGGGCCGCCCGCCCGACTGCCCCGTGGGGCAGCTCGGCGCAATCGGCTTCGCGAAGAAAGGAGTGAAGTACATGAATAAAGTATGGAAACGCTTAGGTACACAATGACAAACAGTAGTGCATTTATGGCAGCATTCCAGTTGACCAAGTTTGGCTCCATTAACCTGTCATGAACTTGACCTGACTTGACCTCGGTGACCTAGCATGATCTTGAAACTATATAGCATATCAGTATACATCAAACAAGTCGCTAGTGTTTCCAAGAACACTTCCCTTTTGCGGATATACGGGAAGCGCATCAGCGCCGAATTTTTTGGTCTGGCGCTACGAATTTTTTTTAACTTTTACTGCCCCTAACTCGAAAAATTGTCGGCCGAATTATATTGTTCGTTTCTAAGCAGCCGTTCTTCGCGCCAGTCATTTCTAAGCAGGTACCAAAAAAATGGCGTATATCGACCGGTAAAATCCGGAGTTATGTACGAAAAACCGGAGGGGTGGGCGAATTTCGCCCCCCCCCCCCTCCAGTGCGCGTGTTAATAGCTAACCCTGTTGCGATTCGTCAACTCCTTTTTTCCACTCAAACATAGATCTGCTCTTCGAATTTTGTTTTCTATCAACTGTCATCGAAATATATCATGTGAAGTACTCGTATTCTTTGTTGGGAAACCTGATTTTGCGGAGGCACCCTGGACCACCGCATGCGGCGGCGCATACCGTGCCACCTTGCGACACGGGATCCTTTTGGCCCGTCTCTTGCCATCGCCGGTCCAGCGCCTCTAATGTCGCCTTGGGATCATAGTATCTAAAGGGTAGTTTTACTTGTCACAATACATTTGTCTTCTGGTTGAAATTTCCGAGATGCATTATTATCGTGGTGATTTATGGTCTATAATGTGCATTCTTCCACAACTCGTACGTAATATGGTTCCGGGCCACTGATGCCTTCATTTCGCTAATTGTCACCCGTTAGTCCGACACCGGACTCGGAACATAACAGGGATTCGCTGGCGGTGCCCTACGACGACCAGACACCGTGACACTCCAGTTAACACACGACTACCGGCTACAAATTTTAGCGCAATTTGTGTGGTCCGGTGAAAAACAGCCAACGCTGGCGTCCATGCATTCAGGTTGTGATCCTGGCCCAGATTGACGGTACTTGTGCACCTCTTCTGCCACATTTAGCATTGCCGCCGCTCCCGGTTTGTAGTCACACGTCCGGGGCGAGTCAGCTCTGCAGTGCCATCATCGTGAGTCAGTCAGCACAGCCTACGACTGAGTTACGCTTGCGGGTGTGTGTCCTTGACGTTAGTCTAATGCCGTACCCGTACCGACCAGCCTTCATGCCTGTGTGAGTTGCCGGTTGTACCGAGTCGCCTTTCGCTCCACCCCGTGGCGGAGGCGGCACTGAGACCAGCACTGCCACCCACACCAGGGAACACTGCATGTTGTCTTCCCTGAACGCTGAGTCTGTCCGCGGCCGCCGTTGCCGGGCAGATCGGCGACGAAAGCCAATCACCGGTCACTGACTGTCCATAGCTGGGCTGCTGACGCCGCATTACGGAGCTGGGAGCGGAGGAAACACCGGAGCGTCTTCTTCTCTCCGCCTCACCAGTCCCATTGGAGCAATGAGCGTAACCGTCATGCACGTGCCATTCAGGTGGTCAATTTAGTCTGACGCAGACTCGCCAGGATTAAGTGTGAGTTGGTGTTGCGTGGCCTGACCTGCTGATACCATGCTGCGTAGGCGACCTCACCATCAGCGTCAACGTGCTCTTCAACTACCTGGAGGCCAACAACAAGGTGCCGTGGGAGGACCTGCGCTACCTGTTCGGCGAGATCATGTACGGCGGCCACATCACCGACGACTGGGACCGCCGTCTGTGCCGCACCTACCTCGAGGTCTACATGCACCCCGACCAGGTATGCTGTCGATGACGACGACCTGGTCGGGCTCAGAGCCAGACTCGCCAGGTGCGAAGACCACACACATCGAATATCGCTGAGGTTGTGTTGTCCAAAGGAAGGCCACGGTGCGATAGTCGATGAAGGTATGGTTGTTGCAGTTGCCAGCTTCTGTCATGGAGATCGTGATTAAGTTCTGACTTCGCATAAGTTTGCATGTGGTTGGTGAACGTTAACGATGCATTCCTCAGCCGACGATTGCCTCCTTTGCTTTGCTTTTTCACTTGTCTTTGGAACAACAGAGACTAGCTCAAACGAACTGCCACGCGCGTATCTATGAACTAGCTTCTGAGAAAGAAAAATGGGTCACCAACATCAAGCCGTATGTGTGCACCGCTCACCGTCTTGTCTTGCTAGATGCCTTTTGTCGACAAGTTCCCGTCTATTAATCGTGTTGCTCTTTTTGTTTTCAGCTGGAGGGCGATTTGTTCTTCGCGCCCGGCTTCCCAAGTCCACCCAACTCCGACTACAAGGGCTACCACACCTACATCAACGAGATGCTGCCACCAGAGTCGCCGTACCTCTACGGACTCCACCCCAACGCCGAAATCGGTCAGCACTCTGCTGGCGTGGAGGTGGCTGTGCTGCTTGGACGATGCTGTGGGGTGTGATGTGTGCGGTGGAAGGTATGGTCGTGATGGTGTGGCCATGGTGGTGGTCCCCGCCTTGGGTGCTGCTGTGGAGTATGATGTATGCGGTAGGAGGTATTGTCATGGTGGTATGGTCAGTGTGGTATGGTCACGGCGTTCATCAGTGTCTGATGGACCGACTTGTGACACAGTCCCGTGTGAGCTTGTTCGTCGCACGGAGGTACGGTTGTAGCTGATGGCAGGGACGGAGAGTGTATCTGTGGTCTCGCTCTTTGTGGCCTCCCGGGTCTCTGCAAATTTATACATCTAGGGATTCAACTATCGTACGGCTGACTTTCGCCGCTTCCACGTTCCACTGTATTGTTTACCCTGTGGCATTATACTGCCTTTTCGCGTGATCCCAGTTGCTGAGATGTTCTATTAGCTCGCTCACTCGGTGGTTTTCGATTACATGCCAGTTGTGGAACCGCGTAGTCGATATTCCCCTTGGTTTGATCGTGTTGTAAACCATGGAGAGAAAACAAAATGTAAGTTAGCAACGATAAGCTGGTTTCTTCGCTCCTATTATGTTGTAAGATCATTCAAAAAGTTGTATGCGACCGGCCCTACGAGTACAGCTTGTCTGCTTTTCCCGAAAACCGGCACGACTTTCTGGAAAGTCGTGTGTGACAAGCGAAAACAGCATCAGCACCAGATGGGCACCTGTCGTCTGAAGCGCGTGCACTGTGTCGCCAGGCTTCCTCACGGCCACGTCCAACAACCTGTTCCGCACCGTGTTCGAGCTGCAGCCGCGCGAGTCGGGCGGCGGCGGCGGCGTCACCGTCACACGCGAGGAGAAGGTGAGAGCTGCCTCCTGGGCACACGCTGGACACTGGTGCTGACTCTGGCGCCAGGGACGACTGGACGTCTGTTGCTCGAAACCACAACTGAGCAGACAGGTGGTATGCACGAGTTATCCTGGGTCAGAAGTGCATTGTGGACCGTCTCACGTCTCAAGAGTTGTTTCCGTCCCTTGATGCTTGTCTTCTAATGTATGGCTGTTCGCTGCAAAAGCTTGTCCTCTCCCTTATCGTTGATTGTCATTCTCCTGAGACGATTATAGCTGCCACTGGATGGGGCGTGCTATTGTGACAGGGCGAGTGCCAAGTTCTGACGGTTGCCTTAATCGCATTTGGGGAGAAAATTAGAAGGTTTTCTGAGTCAGAAACTAGAAAGAATGTGTGCAATCATCACGGCCGCAAAGATCGGACGATCTCTGTCGGACGAGGCGGAGGAAAAGGCGACAGGTGGAAGGGCAGTGGTGGGCACTCGAAGAGGTTGGCCGGCAATTTGTCGGGAGCTAGTGTATTTGACTAGGTGGAATGATTGAGGTGGCGTCGTATCTTGGGGATGGGGGTGGATTTGGACCTCGTCGGTAGCGGGGGTGTCACTGTGCTATGCAGGGGGTCGTGTTCGGATAATCGGCCTGCCTGCATTCAGTGAACTATCAGTTGGATGCCACGTCTTCCGAGTCGTAGGCCGGCTGGCGTGATGTGCATGACTACGGCGATGTTTTTGCCTGATTATCCGGTTCAGACCATGGTCGTATGTGCAAACCCACCTTATCAGAAAGTGTGGACAATCATCGTATTCATCGATTATTATTGCTCTCTTTGTACGCCTAGAAAGCCCTCCAAGGAGTTGTGAATGTCACACGCTTTTGCCGCAAAGCCTACTGTGGAACACACATGCTCACCCCATCATTGCATTCGCTTCTGGCACGGATTAATAAGCATGTTCCTGAAAAAGCGCATGATGTTATGGCAGTACGATATCGAGGTGACGCTGATGTTATGCCATCAGACCCGCGAATCCAGGTCATCTTTTACCTCGGCAAGGTCCGTCCCATGCCTGAACACGCGTACTGGAGGGGGGGCAGACTCAAATCGGCCGAAAATGTATCAAGTTAGAGGCCGTCAAAAACATTTCGCAGTACCAGACCGCAAAATTGCTGCTGATGCGCTTCCCAAAGCAAAATGAAGCATACTTGACCTCATTTGGCCTCGAAGATATTGACCTAAGGTCGTGAAACTTTCACACAAGAGTTCACCACCGTACCCATGTATCCTGAAAATTTCGTAACTCTAGCTTTGATAGGAACCGATATCTTATGAGGGGCAGAATCCGCCCCCCCCCCATTCCAATACTCCCAACGCTCAGGGCGCGTGTTAGTCCCCGTAGTCCAGGTCATCCCTTCCATCGGTAAGCTCCGTCCCAAACTTTAATTTTCGTAGTCCAGGTCGTCCCAGTTCTCGGTAAGCTCCATCCCAAACTTTAACCATCCTAGTTCATGTGCCTTACCGCCCTTTCCTCTCCTTCGCGTTCTGACGCGGGCAGCTCGCCCTGTTCCTTGACCTCCATAGTTTGCGCCACCCTCCCCCCATCATCAAAGGAGATATGGCGGCATGGCCGAGTAGGCCTCCACGAGGCAGTATTCCGCCAGCGGCCCTGCTGACGGTGGCCGGCGTGCTTCAGGTGAAGCAGATCCTGGACGACATCGTGGACAAACTGCCCGACGAGTTCAACATGGTCGAGATCATGGGCAAGGTGGAGGACCGTACGCCGTACGTGGTGGTGGCGTTCCAGGTAGGTTTGCGGCGTCACGGCATTGCTGGTTTGGTTCCTGACTGGTGGCGGGCAGGTCTCAGTTGGGATATGTTCTGAGTGGGTGCCTCTGCGATCGGGCCAGTTCAGTGGCGGGGAGTGCTGGCTCACTGGATGGTGTTTTGACTGTGTATGTTGTGCCGAGTCGGCAACGGGGAGTGTTGTATCAGTGGACGGAGTTTTGAGTAGCTCTGTGTTCGTGCCAAGTCGGTAACGTGGAATGCTATCTTAGTGTGGGGATGGTTTGAGTACTTCGTATAGTGCCCGGTCGGTTACAGGAGGGGTGTGTTTAGTGTCCTGGTGTCCTGTTGTGTTGGGGACGGGAAGCTCTCAGTGGAGGAGTGCTCTGAGTACCTCGTGTGATGTCCGGTCAGTTACCGGAGGGGTGTGCTTGGTGTCCTGGTGTCCTGTTGTGTTGGTGACTGGGAGCTCTCAGTGGAGGAATGCTCCGAGTACCTCGTGTGATGCCCGCTCAGTTACCGGAGGGGTGTGCTTAGTGTCCTGGTGTCCTGTTGTGTTGGTGACTGGAAGCTCTCAGTGGAGGAGTGCTCCGAGTACCTCGTGTGATGCCCGCTCAGTTACAGAAGGGATGTGTGAAGGGTGCAGTGGACTCGTGTTGCCTGGCTTGTCTGACGTTGGGTGGCACAGTTTGGGCCGTGCCGTATGGTGTCACTAGTGGGTTTGGTGCATTATACGTCTCGGCGATCCCATCTAATTGTTGCCATGGTGACGAGTAGACATCAAGCATGTTTCGTCCTATGTTGTCTTACAAAACTAGGTAACAACGTGAGTTGGGAAATACTTTAATTAGTATCTCGCAAGCAGACCACAGTGCATGCAGTGGAGAGATGAGACAAAGCATCCTTTTGTTAATTACAGAGGAATACGTGAAGATGAGATATTCGCTCATTTTGACTGAAAAAAATATATGAATGAGCGTTTACGCTGTACCTCACAACTGGTTAAATGCCGATTAGGCATGCACACTGCCACGCTGATGTGGTCTGTTGGTGGTTTCAGGAATGCGAGCGCATGAACATGTTGACAGGAGAGATCCGCAGATCTCTGAAGGAGCTGGACCTGGGTCTGAAGGTAATCTGGATGGCCGTTTATATCCAAGTTAGCCCTCGTGAGCGCGCGCTCAGGCCACTACCCTGAGCGCCTGACCCTCCACATGTCGCATTTAGCTCTAAAACTAGCAGTCAAGACAAAGGAGCTGAACCTATTAACGGCCAACGGTGTACTTTATATTTGCAGCAACGGTATGTGCATTTAGTGGATATAATAGATGCGTGTTGTTGATGAGTACAGAAGATACGTGTTCATATGTTTCGTTGGGATTTAGCAAGTGTGGGATTTAGATAACACTTTGCTAAAGATCAACATGACTTTCTATGTGACCGCTCGGTGCGCATGCCAAACACTGCCTGTGTTGTTGAAACATACCGTTGGAAAGTGAATCACATCGATAGTGATGCTGCCAGCACGTGTTAATTCCCAGTCATCCCCGTACTGGTCATTGACTTTCGTGCCCACAACACCTTGAACCGACTCGCCTTCACCGGAACTGGCAGAAAACACTCGAGCGGGGAAACACGAGCGTTGCGCGTGACCGCTCATGCATCTGCGACACAGGCGCTGTCGGCCGTTTTGGCCTTAATTAGGATTAGCTGAATCGAATAGCCGTGTCAGACTTTTTCGAGGCCATCTGGTCATCTGGCGAGACGGTCGCAAATGTACTTTGTCAGTGTCGGCGCGCTCATGGCCAATGGCTGTTGACGTCGCGGGTGCAGAGAGAGTTGAATGGACAGGTATGGAGGACGATGCAGCCCTACGCTCATGGCCAATGGCTGTTGACGTCGCGGGTGCAGAGAGAGTTGAATGGACAGGTATGGAGGACGATGCAGCCCTACGCTCATGACCAATGGCTGTTGACGTCGCGGGTGCAGAGAGAGTTGAATGGACAGGTATGGAGGACGATGCAGCACTACGCTCATGGCCAATGGCTGTTGACGTCGCGGGTGCAGAGAGAGTTGAATGGACAGGTATGGAGGACGATGCAGCCCTACGCTCATGACCAATGGCTGTTGACGTCGCGGGTGCAGAGAGAGTTGAATGGACAGGTATGGAGGACGATGCAGCCCTACGCGAATGGCCAATACCATGCAGAGCATTCGCTGAGCCAGTCAGGCGCTGGTATGTCGCCGGGGACGGATCTACGACTTCGCCAACGGTGGGGGAGGGAGCAATTCTGGGTGGCGCCTGCCTGAGCTCCAGGGCGTCTGGAACGGCACCGTTTCCTTGGGGGACGCCACTGACTGGGAAAATGTCGAGGGTGTGTGCTCGCGTCAAGTGTAAGATGTCAAGCGGGTGTCTGGAGGAGCGCCTTTCCCGAAAACAAATCACGGGGAGGGGGTTTGCACTCAAGCATCCTGGAGTGGTGTATTCTTCCAGCCCGAGGGGTGCCGCATCTCTATGGAGGGCTACCTTTGTGGTCCCAAATGGTAGGATGTCGTACACATCGCCGCCTGCATCCGTCCATGCATATCACCACAATCACGGTAAAGCGTTAATGGGACGCTGTCCAGTTCCAGTCTCAGTGTGGAGAGGAAGCTTCCCCCTCCCCAAATATGTCCCCATCAGATCGAACTTCTGGTGAGGGTGGACGTTTGTTTATATACTCGGTGCATGTATGTTTCATGGGCTGAAGGTAGTTAGTTGTCAGCTAAGTTTTCCCATTAGCGTTATCATAATACGTGAGGTTGTTTTTCAAGTAATTTGCCTTTTCATGGGTAATGTGACTGACCCAATTACATAATTTTACATTTACATGGTTACATGGTTAAAAGTTCGAATGTCATCTTGGTGAATAGTGTTCTAGAGAACATATGTTCCATCGTTTAAGGATGGCATCAGGCATCAATACAAGCTGTATGTCATTCATTTGCCAAACACAGCAGTACGAGCTCTTACTGGAAAGACTCAGGTAGATCCAGATAAGTTCATATCCATCCGTGGCATGAACCTCTGTGGCCCTTTTTACCTTCTAGTTCAAAATCCATGTTATGGAATGATTCTATTGAGATAGCTTCGCACATATGTTCAAATACTCAGCATAGGATATATTGCCACGCATTTACTGTGACTCAGGACAGGTTGAATGTGTGTAGTATAGTAAGTTCCCTGGCATTGTTCCTACTGAGTTGTAGTTGTACCTTGTAAGTAGTATTACTTGTTGGGGTTTTATGAAGCGGCTTGCTGGATTTAACACGCGCGATGGGGCTCCTCTGCCATAACGCGCATCGGTCCGTCGCTCGGTCGTCGACTTCGCACCGCTCCGCGGTTCCTATATTTACCGACGAATTTCGAATTTTTTCGGTTGCATAGGATGCCCTTATCAATTCTTAGCAGTCATAAGATTTCATTACAATATGGTCGCCATTTATGAGATATCGTCGAAAAAACGGGAGGTGTGTGTGGATTCTGCCCTCCTTCCCGTGCGCGTGTTAACCCAGGTTAGTAGCAAATGGTAGGTTATAAGTAGTAGATTGAAAGTAATATAGTAAAATTGTAGTTTATGTTCTATGAAACAACATTTCACAATCGCACCTCACCCGCACTACAGGAAGCTAGGTTGTCACGTAAGCGGTGATAAGGGCATGCAATATAGCTGTACTACTTCCTACTTCTACCTACACGTATCCTTTGCCTTATGGTCCAGTCTGCCATGATGTTACAGCATGTGCCAAAAATAGGCGTTTGGTACTTCACCCGCCCACGAATTATATCAATAACCCATGCGTTCCGGGAGATGACTACCATCGCCAGAGATTGGCGGCCGTCTGAGCCTGTCAGTCTCGGGTCGGTCGGCTCTGACATTGATGCCGCCGTGTCCGACTATCATTGCGACCACGAGCCGGCTGCATTTCTGGCCCTGATCACCATTTAGATGGCAGCCTGACCGCCCGGCCGCGTCCGGCCGCCCGGCCGTATGCATGGCCACGGCCAGCCACTGCGTGCGCCTGTGCTTGTTGCTAGTCATCACCGCTGGCCAGAAATGGCGCACATCTCCATGTGATTATGCTCCGCGCGCCGTGTGGTCCGTGCTGGTGGTGTGCTGACGGCGGCGGCCGCTGTCAGCGCGCGTTGGCGATGTTACCCGCCAATTCTGGCCGGCGCCTGTTGTCGCCATGTTACCCGCCAATTCTGGCCGACGCGTGTTGGCGCCATGTTACCCGCCAATTCTAGCCGACGCGTGTTGCCGCCATGTTACCCGCCAATTCCGGCCAACGCCGTGCGGAGACACTGCGACGACGAGCGGCGCGTGTCGGGCGCCGGTGGACGGCCGGGAATTCGCTGGACGGCAGCGACGCGTCACGTGATGCCGGCGTCCATCAGGCGTCACGTGATGACGGCCGGGAGATGGTGCTGGTCGGCGGGGACACGTCACGTGACGAGCCGGGAGGTGGTCGCTGGTCGGCGGCGACGCGTCACGTGATGAGCCGGGAGATGGTGCTGGTCGGCGGGGACGCGTCACGTGATGACGGCCGGGAGATGGTGCTGGTCGGCGGGGACACGTCACGTGACGAGCCGACCGGCCGCGCCGGACAGGGCGGCCGCTGGAGGGTGTGGCTGGCTGTCGACAGGGTGAGCTGACCATCACCAACGACATGGAGGACCTGAGCAACTCGCTCTTCATGGACTCGGTGGCGGCGTCGTGGGCCAAGCGCGCATACCCGTCCATGAACGGCCTCACCATCTGGTACATGGACCTGCTGCTGCGGGTGCGCGAACTGGAGAACTGGACCTCCGACTTCCAGGTATTGTCGTGCCCCAGCTGATATCGCTCCGCCCGTACCTGCGCGCACGCACGCACGCATGCATTCGCTCACTCACTTACTCATTTACCCACTCACTCACTCACTTTCTCACTTTCTCCAGACTCTCTCTATATATATATCCCTCTATCCACCTATATATATACCTCTATCCCTCGGTCCTCTGTTCCTATATCCATGTCTATCCACCTATATCTCTACCTCTATCCCTCTCTATATCTAGCGAATTATCTATATATCTATCGAATATATCTATCGAAATATCTATATATTTATATATTTATGTATATATCTATATATATATATATATATATATATATATATATATATATATATATATATATATATATATATCTATATATATGTCTATATATATATCTATATATATCTATATATATATATATGTCTATCTATATATCTATATATATCTATATATATATATATATATATATATATATATATATATATATATATATATGTCTATCTATATATCTATCTATATATCTATGTTTCTGTCTCCGTCTCTGTCTCTGTGTCTGTGTATGTGTCTGTGTCTGTGTCTGTATCTGTATCTGTATCTTTATCTTTATCTGTATCTATCTGTATCTGTATCTGTATCTCTCCTTCTCCCTCTCCCTCTCCCTGTCCCTCTCCCTCTCCCTCTCCCTCTCCCCTCTCTCCCTCTCGCTCTCGCTCTCGCTCTCTCTCGCTCTCTCTCTCTCTCTCTCTCTCTCTCTCTCTCTCTCTCTCTCTCTCTCTCTCTCTCTCTCTCTCTCTCTCTCTCTCTCTCTCTCTCTCTCTCTCTCTCTCTCTCTCTCTGTCTCTGTCTCTGTCTCTGTCTCTGTCTCTGTCTCTGTCTCTGTCTCTGTCTCTGTCTCTGTCTCTGTCTCTGTCTCTGTCTCTGTCTCTGTCTCTGTCTCTGTCTCTGTCTCTGTCTCTGTCTCTGTCTCTGTCTCTGTCTCTGTCTCTGTCTCTGTCTCTGTCTCTGTCTCTGTCTCTGTCTCTGTCTCTGTCTCTGTCTCTGTCTCTGTCTCGTCTCTGTCTCTGTCTCTGTCTCTGTCTCTGTCTCTGTCTCTGTCTCTGTCTCTGTCTCTGTCTCTGTCTCTGTCTCTGTCTCTGTCTCTGTCTCTGTCTCTGTCTTGTCTCTGTCTCTGTCTCTGTCTCTGTCTCTCTCTCTCTCTCTATTCTTCGGGGTCATCGTGTCACAACTCCTAGTAGACAGCTGTGCGTTGTTTATATGGATAGTTCTGTCCCAACCGATAAATATATCCCGGTGACAAGACGATTAAAACGAAGTAGAATCGTCAAGGCTACATGGCGCCCATTCAGCGATATTAAACCTATTACTATGATTAATGCACAACTTGAGCTGCTATCTGGTGCTCTGCATATATTTAAATATTGAAATCGTGACTAGCTGCAGCATTGCAAGGTATACTAGTACGTGATGGAATTTTGTGCCGGAAATGCACGTGCTGTACTGTGCATATCTGGACCTATGGTGTTACAAGTATAAATATTGGTGGACCCATTTAATCTGCGGATAGCGTACCAATCATGTCTACATAACCCACTGCAACTGCTTGTCTGTCAGTCATGCCGACTTTGTGCAAAGTCGTATTAACTTCGTGAATTATTTGTTTTCATAAAATAATATTGTTCGTCTCCCTGCTTTGAGGTTTTTGTAGAGTGCACACTCAGCTACACACAACGCACATGCCGTATCTACACGAAAGATATTCCATTTTTGGACACTCAAAATGGCCAGTTGCTCAGGCATTTGTTTTTAGATTCACCGATGGGTATGTGTAAACACCGATGGATATGTGTAAAGGCCGATGGGTATGTGTAAAGACCGATGGGTATGTGTAAAGGCCAATGGGTAGTGTAAAGACCGATGGGTATGTGCAAAGGCCGATGGGTATGTGTGAAGGCAGATCACGCCCGTGAACCGGATGCCGCGGGCGCTGGTCGGTCAGCATTGGTCCCATGCCCCATGACTCAGTGAACACCCGCCAGTTACTGATTCGTCGTTGTTTGTATTTATTTGTTGCATCGTCCACGGGCAATCCGATCAACAGGCGAAAACATGAAACCCACACATGGTTTTAATAGACTGATTGACAAGCACCAATATTACTAGAGGGTGAGCACAAATTTCGCCACACTTGCCTGGAACGCACAGAAAGTGTCATGGGAGAAAATCGGTTCCCGGGCATGTTCTGAGGTATGTTTACCGCTCGAAGCATTCTCACAAATAGGCCATCCGCAACAGTGTACACCCGTGCATAGGACATGTGTAGTGGGGACAGTTGGCGAACGATTCACACCGGCGTAGATAATGAGAATGGAGTTAGCAGGAGTGGCGCGTCAGTCCTGTCATGGTACACATTGCCGATGGACACGATATCGCGTTGCATCCTGCGTGCCTTTAACATGCTCATTTTAAAATGACGCAGAAGTTCGCGTACGAAAGCGAGTGGGAAGCAGCTTGTGGATGAGTGTGCTCGTGTAGCCACGTCAATAATTTGTTGAGGAATATCTCATCTCTATCCACGTGAACCTTGGCTGCCGCTGCCCAGGTAATGCTGCAGTATTTGCACAGGAGTTGTACTACGCCCACGTTCAGTCAGAACGTGAGTGTAGTGCGACTGCCGTACACAAGGCTGGGCGAAATAATATCTTCCAGTTTTAACTTTTTAAACACGCCGAATTAAAAACCAAATGCCTTTTTCACGATGCTGTCGATGGTAGTGCCGAATGTTTTTTTTTAAAATCTAAGGTACACCTTAATGGTGTTCGCATGCTCGAAGACAGTGTTTTAAATGATATCTGCAGTTTCAATGGAAGCGTTCTTCAGTGTCATCTGAAACGATTTGCCCTTGTTATGGTTCAAGTTTAGCTTGAAATTTTGGGACCAGCTGTACAGCTTTTGCAATCCTTCTTGCAAGAGAACCGGTGATTTTACGGTATGTTTTGACATCATCGTCAGACCAAACAAAGGGTCTCCCACCATGGATGGGAAAGATGCCAGAGTGTGCCGTCTGAATCATGTATGAATGCATGACCTGTGTGTGCCTCTGTACCGGTCTGACCTGTGTACCTCTGTACCGGTCTGACCTGTGTATGGCTCTGTACCGGTCTGACCTGTGTATGGCTCTGTACCGGCCTGACCTGTGTATGGTTCTGTACCGATCTGACCTGTGTATGGCTCTGTACCGGTCTGACCTGTGTGTTCCTCTGTGCCGGTCTGACCTGTGTATGGCTCTGTACCGGACTGACCTGTGTATGGTTCTGTACCGATCTGACCTGTGTATGGCTCTGTACCGGTCTGACCTGTGTATGACTCTGTACCGGGCTGACCTGTGCTTACCTCTGTACCGGTTTGACCTGTGTATGGCTCTGTACCGGTCTGACCTGTGTGTACCTCGGTACCGGTCTGACCTGTGTATGGCTCTGTACCGGTCTGACCTGTATATGGCTCTGTACCGGTCTAACCTGTATATGGCTCTGTACCGGCCTGATCTGTGTGAACCTCTGTACCTGTCTGACCTGTGTATGGCTCTGTACCAGGCTGACCTGTATATGGCTCTGTACCGGTCTGACCTGTACATGTATCTACCGGAGCACGTGGCGGTCGACGTGTGAAGCACCTGTGTGTGTGTCACACGTCGGCCGTCACACACGTGCTGTGTCGGCACCGTGTGACCTGCGCGTGCCCGTGTCGCCAGCTGCCGGCGTCCGTGTGGCTGGCGGGCTTCTTCAACCCGCAGTCGTTCCTCACCGCCATCATGCAGAGCACGGCTCGGAAGAACGAGTGGCCGCTCGACCGCATGTGTCTGCAGTGCGACGTCACCAAGAAGAGCAAGGAGGACTTCTCGTGAGTGGAGTTCTCGTGACGCCGGCTGGCAGGGTCGTCACCCGCCGGCCGGTACTGGTGTCGCGTGGCAGAGGTCCGACTCGGTACTGGTGTCGCGCGGCAGAGGCCCGGCTCGGTACTGGTGTCGCGCGGCAGAGGCCCGGCTTCGGTACTGGTGTCGCGTGGCAGAGGCCCGGCTACTGGTGTCGCGCGGCAGAGGCCCGGCTCGGTACTGGTGTCGCGTGGCAGAGGCCCGGCTCGGTACTGGTGTCGCGTGGCAGAGGCCCGGCTCGGTACTGGTGTCGCGTGGCAGAGGCCCGGCTCGGTACTGGTGTCGCGTGGCAGAGGCCCGGCTCGGTACTGGTGTCGCGCGGCAGAGGCCCGGCTCGGTACTGGTGTCGCGTGGCAGAGGCCCGGCTCGGTACTGGTGTCGCGTGGCAGAGGTCCGACTCGGTACTGGTGTCGCGTGGCAGAGGCCCGGCTCGGTACTGGTGTCGCGTGGCAGAGGCCCGGCTCGGTACTGGTGTCGCGTGGCAGAGGCCCGGCTCGGTACTGGTGTCGCGTGGCAGAGGCCCGGCTCGGTACTGGTGTCGCGTGGCAGAGGCCCGGCCGGTACTGGTGTCGCGTGGCAGAGGCCCGGCTCGGTACTGGTGTCGCGCGGCAGAGGCCCGGCTCGGTACTGGTGTCGCGCGGCAGAGGCCCGGCTCGGTACTGGTGTCGCGTGGCAGAGGTCCGACTCGGTACTGGTGTCGCGTGGCAGAGGCCCGGCTCGGTACTGGTGTCGCGCGGCAGAGGCCCGGCTCGGTACTGGTGTCGCGCGGCAGAGGCCCGGCTCGGTACTGGTGTCGCGTGGCAGAGGCCCGACTCGGTACTGGTGTCGCGCGGCAGAGGCCCGGCTCGGTACTGGTGTCGCGCGGCAGAGGCCCGGCTCGGTACTGGTGTCGCGCGGCGGAGCCAGCAGTGCCGGCGACTGTCCGGCAGCGTACTGGCCGTAATAACAGTATCAACTGATGCCTTCTGCTGAATCTATGGAGGTGATATTTGCGTTTTTTTTACAGACTCAGGTAGCCATTCGACTCTAAAAAGGCGTTTTTAGTTCGATAATGTCGTGGAATATTTTAATATTCCAGAGCATTACATCCTGCGGATAATTATCGTCGTCTGCTTCTGTCCAAAAGTTGTACTGTTGAACTGTAGCTGAAACATGCTTATTCTCCACCTGTTTCGATATTCCAGACGTGTGCTCTTATTTCGTGGGAAGCATTTTATTAGCAGTACGTCAATGTGTCTCGTAGCAGTATTTTTATCCGGTGGAACAATTGGCCTACCAGCTTCAAGCTTGTTTGTAATGGCAACTTTGGAACAACTTGTATGCCAGTCACATGGCTAGTGTTATGTCTGCAATGTGGTGATACACCGAAATTGATAGGGCTGAAGCACTCAAAATATGATCCGATACTAGGTATGCATCTAGGTAGGAAACTAGGTATGCATCTCAGGTACTTCGATTCGTTTATATCCAGTTTAGCTGTTCTGAAGTTGCATGTATAAATTGTACCGAGAACACGTAGGTATATATAACATGGTTCTTGTTCTCGAAATGAACACGAAAATTAAGGTTTCAAACCCCGTTGTTCTAAAATTATGCTGCCAAGATGCTGAATTTCAAAGTCGGTACCCAAACCTAGGTTAACTTGGTACAAGAACAGCTGAGCATGACCGTGGTTGGTCGAAGTTATAGGATACAGCTGCCACTCAGCTGTGGGTGTGTTGCAGTTGATGTACCGTTTTGCCCCATCTGAAGCGTACATTGTTGTACTGCTCAGCTGCCCGAATCAGCTCCTGGCTGATTCGGGCCACTAGAACAACTAGAACTAGAACCAGCCAGAATCCAGCTAGAACCGCATTTCGCCGCCACTGTGTTCCAACGGCATTGACGGCGCGTACCGACGACAAAGCGTCCCAATTACCGAATTGTTGATATTTTGTTTCGGCTCCACTGCATTGTGAGAAGAAAAGTTTTTGCTGGTTGTTTAGGACTGTGGGCCGAGGAGACCGAGACCGAGACGGAGACGGAGACGGGGACGGGGACCCGAGACGGAGACGGAGACGGAGACCGAGACGGAGACGGAGACCGAGACGGAGACCGAAACGGAGACGGAGACCGAGACGGAGACGGAGACCGAGACCGAGACCGAGACCGAGACCGAGACCGAGACCGAGACCGAGACCGAGACCGAGACCGAGACCGAGACCGAGACCGAGACCGAGACCGAGACCGAGACCGAGACCGAGACCGAGACCGAGATCGAGACCGAGACCGAGACCGAAACCGAGACAGAGACAGAGACAGAGAAGGAAGGAAGGACGGAAGGAAGGAAGGAAGGAAGGAATGAAGGAAGGCAAGAAAGAAAGAAAGAAAGAAAATGGGGGAGTGGGACCAGAGGCTAAAGGGTAAGTGGTGAAGAGTTGCTATCGACCAGTGGTATTGGTCACATTCGGGCAATTAACCTCCCGCAATACATGCAAGGCGACAATCGGATTTAAGTTATGCTTGGCACAGCCTCCTGAACGTAATTTTACATCAGCTTTGCTATGCTGATGCAGAATGTCGACGCCAGCGTCCCCGAGTGGGCAGATCAATACCGCCACTTCCCTGGGATGCTTGCATCAATCAAGGAGCTGATGGGAATAGGAGCTGCTGGGAATAGAAACTACTGATGTGCCCATGATTGGCTTTACCAACTGAGTCTTGCACTTTGGAATGGTACTGCCGTGTTTTCCATCAACTTATGATATCTTAAGAGGTTTCTCGAGTGTCGGATAATGCTACCAGTGTGGCTCTTTCCAGCTTGTTGATAGAGTCCCGCCTGCACGTAAGCAGTTGTTTGTATGCATTCGGTTGCATTGATATATGTATTGACTTTCGACAATTGTTCCGAATGTTCGTTCATTGGAAGCTAATTTCTACCATATGATATCCACTTCCGTGTCCATGGACCATTCTGTCCACTTCCCAAGTCGACAAAGTGGAAAAATGCCAGCTTTTTAAGCTGCACAATGCATAGTGGAAGAGTGCGTCTTAATGTACCCACTGACTGAAGTGCTCCCGTTCCTCTGGTCTCCCAGCATCTGACAGTGCATTATGGAAGAGTGTGATAATATATCTATTGACTGTGAAGTACTCCCATTCCGCTGGTGTTCCTGCATTCCGCTGGCAATGCATTATGGAAGAGTGTCTTAATGTAGCTATTGGCTGTGAAGTACTCCCGTTCCGCTGGTGTTGCAACAGCTGGCAATGCATTATGGAAGAGTGTGTCTTCATGTAACTATTGGCTGTGAAGTACTCCCGTTCCGCTGGTGTCCAACAGCTAACTAGCGCAGGCCATTTCCGATCTCGTGTGGCTATTTTGCTTGCGTTCCTCCCACACTGGAGTGACTACCAGCATGCCAAATGTTTGTCAGACAGTGAGTTTTGGTGAGTTGTGACTGTGCATTGCTTATGATCTAAATGATGCATTGCTTATGATCTTGCTCTCCGTTGTGTGGGTGACCGTACCAGTGTTGTCAGTGTGTGCCACTCTCCGTTGTGTGGGGGACCGTATCAGTATTGTCAGTGTGTGTTGCTCTCCGTTGTGTGGGGGACCGTACCAGTGTTGTCAGTGTGTGCCGCTCTCCGTTGTGTGGGGACCGTATCAGTGTTGTCAGTGTGTGTCGCTCTCCGTTGTGTGGGGACCGTACCAGTGTTCTCAGTGTGTGTCGCTCTCCGTTGTGTGGGGACCGTACCAGTGTTGTCAGTGTCTCCGTTGTGTGGGGGACCGTACCAGTGTTGTCAGTGTGTGTCGCTCTCCGTTGTGTGGGGGACCGTACCAGTGTTGTCAGTGTGTGTCGCTCTCCGTTGTGTGGGGGACCGTACCAGTGTTGTCAGTGTGTGTCGCTCTCCGTTGTGTGGGGGACCGTACCAGTGTTGTCACGGTGTGTGGGGACCGTACCAGTGTTGTCAGTGTGTGCCGCTCTCCGTTGCGTGGGGGACCGTACCAGTGTTGTCAGTGTGTGCCGCTCTCCGTTGTGTGGGGGACCGTACCAGTGTTGTCAGTGTGTGTCGCTCTCCGTTGTGTGGGGGACCGTACCAGTGTTGTCAGTGTGTGGGGACCGTACCAGTGTTGTCAGTGTGTGCCGCTCTTCGTTGTGTGGGGACCGTACCAGTGTTGTCAGTGTGTGGGGACCGTACCAGTGTTGTCAGTGTGTGCCGGTCTCCGTTGTGTGGGGACCGTACCAGTGTTGTCAGTGTGTGCCGGTCTCCGTTGTGTGGGACCGTACCAGTGTTGTCAGTGTGTGCCGGTCTCCGTTGTGTGGGGACCGTACCAGTGTTGTCAGTGTGTGCCGCTCTCCGTTGTGGGGGACCGTACCAGTGTTGTCAGTGTGTGCCGGTCTCCGTTGTGTGGTGGACCGTACCAGTGTTGTCAGTGTGTGCCGCTCTTCGTTGTGTGGGGACCGTACCAGTGTTGTCAGTGTGTGCCGGTCTCGTTGTGGGGACCGTACCAGTGTTGTCAGTGTGTCGTCTCGTTGTGTGGGGACCGTACCAGTGTTGTCAGTGTGTGTCGCTCTCCGTTGTGTGGGGACCGTACCAGTGTTGTCAGTGTGTGTCGCCTCCGTTGTGTGGGGACCGTACCAGTGTTGTCAGTGTGTGTCGCTCTCCGTTGCGTGGGGACCGTACCAGTGTTGTCAGTGTGTGCCGCTCTCCGTTGTGTGGGGACCGTACCAGTGTTGTCAGTGTGTGTCGCTCTCCGTTGTGTGGGGGACCGTACCAGTGTTGTCAGTGTGTGTCGCTCTCCGTTGTGTGGGGGACCGTACCAGTGTTCTCAGTGTGTGCCGCTCTCCGTTGCGTGGGGACCGTACCAGTGTTGTCAGTGTGTGCCGCTCTCCGTTGTGTGGGGACCGTACCAGTGTTGTCAGTGTGTGTCGCTCTCCGTTGTGTGGGGGACCGTACCAGTGTTGTCAGTGTGTGGGGACCGTACCAGTGTTGTCAGTGTGTGCCGCTCTTCGTTGTGTGGGGACCGTACCAGTGTTGTCAGTGTGTGGGGACCGTACCAGTGTTGTCAGTGTGTGCCGCTCTCCGTTGTGTGGGGACCGTACCAGTGTTGTCAGTGTGTGGGGACCGTACCAGTGTTGTCAGTGTGTGCCGCTCTTCGTTGTGTGGGGACCGTACCAGTGTTGTCAGTGTGTGGGGACCGTACCAGTGTTGTCAGTGTGTGCCGCTCTCCGTTGTGTGGGGGACCGTACCAGTGTTGTCAGTGTGTGTCGCTCTCCGTTGTGTGGGGGACCGTACCAGTGTTGTCAGTGTGTGCCGCTCTTCGTTGTGTGGGGACCGTACCAGTGTTGTCAGTGTGTGCCGGTCTCCGTTGTGTGGGGGACCGTACCAGTGTTGTCAGTGTGTGCCGCTCTCCGTTGTGTGGGGACCGTACCAGTGTTGTCAGTGTGTGGGGACCGTACCAGTGTTGTCAGTGTGTGCCGCTCTCCGTTGTGTGGGGACCGTACCAGTGTTGTCAGTGTGTGGGGACCGTACCAGTGTTGTCAGTGTGTGCCGCTCTTCGTTGTGTGGGGACCGTACCAGTGTTGTCAGTGTGTGCCGCTCTCCGTTGTGTGGGGGACCGTACCAGTGTTGTCAGTGTGTGGGGACCGTACCAGTGTTGTCAGTGTGTGCCGCTCTCCGTTGTGTGGGGGACCGTACCAGTGTTGTCAGTGTGTGGGGACCGTACCAGTGTTGTCAGTGTGTGCCGCTCTCCGTTGTGTGGGGACCGTACCAGTGTTGTCAGTGTGTGCCGCTCTCCGTTGTGTGGGGGACCGTACCAGTGTTGTCAGTGTGTGCCGCTCTCCGTTGTGTGGGGGACCGTACCAGTGTTGTCAGTGTGTGCCGCTCTCCGTTGTGTGGGGACCGTACCAGTGTTGTCAGTGTGTGCCGCTCTCCGTTGTGTGGTGGACCGTACCAGTGTTGTCAGTGTGTGCCGGTCTCCGTTGTGTGAGGGACCGTACCAGTGTTGTCAGTGTGTGGGGACCGTACCAGTGTTGTCAGTGTGTGCCGCTCTCCGTTGTGTGGGGACCGTACCAGTGTTGTCAGTGTGTGGGGACCGTACCAGTGTTGTCAGTGTGTGCCGCTCTCCGTTGTGTGGGGACCGTACCAGTGTTGTCAGTGTGTGGGGACCGTACCAGTGTTGTCAGTGTGTGCCGCTCTCGTTGTGTGGGGACCGTACCAGTGTTGTCAGTGTGTGGGGACCGTACCAGTGTTGTCAGTGTGTGCCGCTCTCCGTTGTGTGGGGACCGTACCAGTGTTGTCAGTGTGTGCCGTCTCCGTTGTGTGGGGGACCGTACCAGTGTTGTCAGTGTGTGGGGGGACCGTACCAGTGTTGTCAGTGTGTGCCGGTCTCCGTTGTGTGGGGGACCGTACCAGTGTTGTCAGTGTGCCGCTCTCCGTTGTGTGGGGACCGTACCAGTGTTGTCAGTGTGTGGGGACCGTACCAGTGTTGTCAGTGTGTGCCGCTCTCCGTTGTGTGGGGACCGTACCAGTGTTGTCAGTGTGTGGGGACCGTACCAGTGTTGTCAGTGTGTGCCGCTCTTCGTTGTGTGGGGACCGTACCAGTGTTGTCAGTGTGTGCCGCCCGTTGTGTGGGGACCGTACCAGTGTTGTCAGTGTGGGGACCGTACCAGTGTTGTCAGTGTGGCCGCCTCCGTTGTGTGGGGACCGTACCAGTGTTGTCAGTGTGTGGGGACCGTACCAGTGTTGTCAGTGTGGCCGCTCTCCGTTGTGTGGGGACCGTACCAGTGTTGTCAGTGTGTGCCGCCTCCGTTGTGTGGGGGACCGTACCAGTGTTGTCAGTGTGTGCCGCTCTCCGTTGTGTGGGGACCGTACCAGTGTTGTCAGTGTGTGCCGCTCTCCGTTGTGTGGGGGACCGTACCAGTGTTGTCAGTGTGTGCCGCTCTCCGTTGTGTGGTGGACCGTACCAGTGTTGTCAGTGTGTGCCGGTCTCCGTTGTGTGAGGGACCGTACCAGTGTTGTCAGTGTGTGGGGACCGTACCAGTGTTGTCAGTGTGTGCCGCTCTCCGTTGTGTGGGGACCGTACCAGTGTTGTCAGTGTGTGGGGACCGTACCAGTGTTGTCAGTGTGTGCCGCTCTCCGTTGTGTGGGGACCGTATCAGTGTTGTCAGTGTGTGGGGACCGTACCAGTGTTGTCAGTGTGTGCCGCTCTCCGTTGTGTGGGGGACCGTACCAGTGTTGTCAGTGTGTGCCGGTCTCCGTTGTGTGGTGGACCGTACCAGTGTTGTCAGTGTGTGGGGACCGTACCAGTGTTGTCAGTGTGCCGCTCTCCGTTGTGTGGGGGACCGTACCAGTGTTGTCAGTGTGTGCCGGTCTCCGTTGTGTGGTGGACCGTACCAGTGTTGTCAGTGTGTGGGGACCGTACCAGTGTTGTCAGTGTGTGCCGGTCTCCGTTGTGTGGTGGACCGTACCAGTGTTGTCAGTGTGTGGGGACCGTACCAGTGTTGTCAGTGTGTGCCGGTCTCCGTTGTGTGAGGGACCGTACCAGTGTTGTCAGTGTGTGGGGACCGTATCAGTGTTGTCAGTGTGTGGGGACCGTATCAGTGTTGTCAGTGTGTGGGGACCGTACCAGTGTTGTCAGTGTGTGCCGCTCTCCGTTGTGTGGTGGACCGTACCAGTGTTGTCAGTGTGTGCCGGTCTCCGTTGTGTGAGGGACCGTACCAGTGTTGTCAGTGTGTGGGGACCGTACCAGTGTTGTCAGTGTGTGTTGCTCTCCGTTGTGTGGTGGACCGTACCAGTGTTGTCAGTGTGTGCCGGTCTCCGTTGTGTGAGGGACCGTACCAGTGTTGTCAGTGTGTGCCGGTCTCCGTTGTGTGGGGGACCGTACCAGTGTTGTCAGTGTGTGCCGCTCTTCGTTGTGTGGTGGACCGTACCAGTGTTGTCAGTGTGTGCCGGTCTCCGTTGTGTGGTGGACCGTACCAGTGTTGTCAGTGTGTGCCGGTCTCCGTTGTGTGGTGGACCGTACCAGTGTTGTCAGTGTGTGCCGGTCTCCGTTGTGTGGTGGACCGTACCAGTGTTGTCAGTGTGTGCCGGTCTCCGTTGTGTGGTGGACCGTACCAGTGTTGTCAGTGTGTGCCGGTCTCCGTTGTGTGGTGGACCGTACCAGTGTTGTCAGTGTGTGCCGGTCTCCGTTGTGTGGTGGACCGTACCAGTGTTGTCAGTGTGTGCCGCTCTTCGTTGTGTGGGGACCGTACCAGTGTTGTCAGTGTGTGGGGACCGTACCAGTGTTGTCAGTGTGTGCCGGTCTCCGTTGTGTGGTGGACCGTACCAGTGTTGTCAGTGTGTGCCGGTCTCCGTTGTGTGGTGGACCGTACCAGTGTTGTCAGTGTGTGCCGGTCTCCGTTGTGTGGTGGACCGTACCAGTGTTGTCAGTGTGTGCCGCTCTCCGTTGTGTGGGGACCGTACCAGTGTTGTCAGTGTGTGCCGGTCTCCGTTGTGTGGTGGACCGTACCAGTGTTGTCAGTGTGTGCCGCTCTTCGTTGTGTGGGGACCGTACCAGTGTTGTCAGTGTGTGCCGGTCTCCGTTGTGTGGTGGACCGTACCAGTGTTGTCAGTGTGTGGGGACCGTACCAGTGTTGTCAGTGTGTGCCGGTCTCCGTTGTGTGGTGGACCGTACCAGTGTTGTCAGTGTGTGCCGCTCTTCGTTGTGTGGGGACCGTACCAGTGTTGTCAGTGTGTGGGGACCGTACCAGTGTTGTCAGTGTGTGGGGACCGTACCAGTGTTGTCAGTGTGTGGTGGACCGTACCAGTGTTGTCAGTGTGTGCCGCTCTTCGTTGTGTGGGGACCGTACCAGTGTTGTCAGTGTGTGCCGGTCTCCGTTGTGTGGGGACCGTACCAGTGTTGTCAGTGTGTGCCGGTCTCCGTTGTGTGAGGGACCGTACCAGTGTTGTCAGTGTGTGCCGGTCTCCGTTGTGTGGGGGACCGTACCAGTGTTGTCAGTGTGTGCCGCTCTTCGTTGTGTGGGGACCGTACCAGTGTTGTCAGTGTGTGCCGGTCTCCGTTGTGTGGGGACCGTACCAGTGTTGTCAGTGTGTGCCGGTCTCCGTTGTGTGGGGGACCGTACCAGTGTTGTCAGTGTGTGCCGGTCTCCGTTGTGTGAGGGACCGTACCAGTGTTGTCAGTGTGTGCCGGTCTCCGTTGTGTGAGGGACCGTACCAGTGTTGTCAGTGTGTGCCGGTCTCCGGTGTGTGAGGGACCGTACCAGTGTTGTCAGTGTGTGCCGGTCTCCGGTGTGTGAGGGACCGTACCAGTGTTGTCAGTGTGTGCCGGTCTCCGTTGTGTGAGGGACCGTACCAGTGTTGTCAGTGTGTGCCGGTCTCCGTTGTGTGAGGGACCGTACCAGTGTTGTCAGTGTGTGCCGGTCTCCGGTGTGTGAGGGACCGTACCAGTGTTGTCAGTGTGTGCCGGTCTCCGTTGTGTGAGGGACCGTACCAGTGTTGTCAGTGTGTGCCGGTTTCCGTTGTGTGAGGGACCGTACCAGTGTTGTCAGTGTGTGCCGGTCTCCGGTGTGTGAGGGACCGTACCAGTGTTGTCAGTGTGTGCCGGTCTCCGTTGTGTGAGGGACCGTACCATTGTTGTCAGTGTGTGGGGACCGTACCAGTGTTGTCAGTGTGTGCCGCTCTCCGTTGTGTGGGGACCGTACCAGTGTTGTCAGTGTGTGCCGGTCTCCGTTGTGTGAGGGACCATGCCAGTGTTGTCAGTGCGTGCTGCTTTCCGTTACCGCAGCTCGGCGCCCCGAGAGGGCGCCTACGTGCACGGCCTGTTTATGGAGGGCGCCCGCTGGGACACCGGCGCCGGATCCATCATGGACTCCAAGCTGAAGGAGCTCTACCCGTTGATGCCCGTCATATTCATCAAGGTGAGGCTGGGCCGCTGAAGCGGGTGCCGTGGCTGGATGTGGCTGATCGTGGCTGATCGGTGTTGTGTGACGTCGGTGGCCGCTGCTTCGCGCAGACTGTTTGCTGTCCGGGGGCGTGTGTTGGCTTGGACGGTGGGCTGCAGGAGGTACGAGGAATTCTGCCACACCGCGGGCGGCCGCAGCCCGTGTGGCTGTGGTGGGCGTTAGCTTGAGATGGGCTGGAAAGCGTCGGGTGTCCGTTTTTTCCTGACTACCGAAATCTGACACGGACGGCCGAGATTGGATGGTTCAATGCTAGACGTGTGATCTCACGCTGATGTGATTCTGCATACGAAATGTCTTGTATTTGTCATTGATGGCAACCGATTGAGTTTTCTCCAATTATAACAATAGTAATCAGTGATTGGACATAATAGTAACCAACTTAAGAAAGTTACTTAGCTTAATTAGTTACTTCAATCACTTTTAAAGAGAGGCATAATTCGCACCAGTAAAAGTCACATGAATTGATCTACTGTGGACAGTCTGTGTGCTCACATAAATGCCACATACACATCGTGTGCAGATGAACTATCACCATGACCACCAGCGTGGTAATGGAAGTGAGTTTTATAGAACGGTATTCAACACTAAGCCAGCGTAGCAGTGTAGCGCTGTCAGTGTGGCAGCTTGTACCCAGTGTTAACTCAAAGCGACCTTTCTCAGGCCATGACCCAAGACAAGCTGGACACGAGGAATATTTACGCGTGCCCGGTATACAAGACGCGCATGCGAGGTCCGACTTTTGTCTGGACATTCAACCTGAAAACCAAAGAAAAGGCAAGCAAGTGGGTTTTGGCCGGAGTGGCCCTGCTGCTGCAGATTTAGCTGGCTGTCGGCGGCGCGGTGTCCCAGCTGGAACTGGCGGCGCGGTGTCCCAGCTGGAACTGCGGCGCGGTGTCCCAGCTGGAACTGGCGGCGCGGTGTCCCAGCTGGAACTGGCGGCGCGGTGTCCCAGCTGGAACTGGCGGCGCGGTGTCCCAGCTGGAACTGCGGCGCGGTGTCCCAGCTGGAACTGCGGCGCGGTGTCCCAGCTGGAACTGGCGGACAGTGCGGCCGTGTCGGGTGGTGCTGAAATCGCTGCCGCTGGTGTGCTGCGCAGTCCGTGCGCTGCGGCTCTGTGTCACTTACGATGGCGCTCGTCCGATGTGGAGTGGTGACGCCGACTGAGGCTGCGTCGAATCATGACGTTGCGAGACGCCAGCCACGCTGGCCGTTACGATGATGAAATAATGCTAGGTGAGTGAACTGTGCTCCAGTGGTACTGCTGTTAACGCTGCGGTGCTGTTCCCAAAGTAGCAAAAGTTCGGTGTTCACGCAGCTGCCAGGCGGTGTGCTATGAGACACACCTGGGTTCAGTAGAGAAAGGGCTGCGCTATAAGGTTTCACCCGTGTGTGTTCGGCCGGTGCGTTGTCCCGTGACAGTGCTGACACGACTCACATTGTTTTGTCTGAAATTTTTGTCGATGCCAGATCATATGCTCAATACACATTTCCCACCACCTGTGGTTAGCGCCGATGGTGTTTGTGAGCCGCGGATTGCGGTGCATCCGTTCTGTCCTCGCACGACGCCGACAGTCCAATCGTTCAGTCTCAACCTCTCAACCTCAGTCGTCCTGCAATACTTGGAATGTGTTGCATCGCTTCAGAGCGCGGAGCCGAGTGCGGTCGGTTATAGCAGTGACGGCAATGTGCGCGTCAACTGCGGCTGTCAACGGAGGTGAAATGTCAGCTGCATCTGTCAACACAAGTGCAATGTCAACCGCAGCTGTCAACGGAAGTCTGCAATGTCAGCTGCAGCTCTCAATGGGGAAGTGTATTGTCAACCGCAGCTGTCAGCACGAGTCTGCAATGTCGTCTGAAATATCAGCCGCTGTCAACACACAACAGCTGGCAATACAGGTGTGCAATGTCAGCTGTAGCTGTCAACGGAAGTCTGCATTGTCAGCTGAGGATGTCAACGGAAGCCTGCAATGTCAGCCACAGCTGTCAACAGAAGCCTGCAATGTTAGCCGCGGCTGTCAACGGAAGCTCAATCTGAAATACATGTGACAATTTTGTACTAATTTCTCCATTTTTCAAAGAATACTTTTAAAGCCATTTTAGCTAAGACAATGCCGAATAAGCATGTTGGCGAGCAACGCCATGTACATGTGCATCAAATGTCAAGTCAATATCCCAACAGATTACTGAGTAATGACTTGTGAAGCAAATGTAATGTAATGCAATGCAATGTAATGTAACGTATTTCGGATCCTCCCGAGCAGGGTTTTGTCAGTTTCCGTTACAGAAGTGCACTAATGTGCTGCACAAACCATCATCACGAGCATACACGACAACAACGAGTGGCATCACAGTGCTGATGCAAGCGGTGTTCCGGAGGCCGGAAATTAAAGCCCGGACATGCGCAGCATGGCCGAAAGCCTCCGTCTGAAAACATTGTAGCCACCCGAGTTCATCACATCTGGAGGCGGATTGTTCCACGTTCGGCAAGCTCTCGGCATGAAGGAGCGGCGCGCGAATTCTGTGCTGCGTCGTGGTACCTGGAGCCCGCCGTTAGCCGTGGCCCTGGTGCTCCGTTGCGACACAGTTGAGCGACAGTTCAGTTGACCGCGAATGAGTTCTGGGCCATTGAACTCGTTCATAATTTTGAAAACTGAGTGAGCATCTGCCTCGGATATCAAGTCCTCGAATTTGGGCCATCCTAGTTTTATCAACGTTGGCGACACATGATCCCGATAGCGCAAGCCGGCGACAATCCTTGCACTAAAGTTGATGCATTTTTGAATGCGTCGTTTCTGGGCTCTGCTACAGCTTCCCAGATAGACGCACAGTATCTTGAGTGGGGGAATACGAGTGCCTCAATTAGCACCCGTCCCGTAATGTGAGAAAACTTATGACTCAGTCTAGCGGGTCCAATGAGTATGCGGTTACACAGACGCACAACAGTAGATACATGTGTAAGGAGGCTTACATTATTTCGGCACTAAGCTTTCAATATTTCCTTACCCGGCCAGGCCGCAAGACGCCCGGTCAGATTCCAGCCACCACTGTCCCTCCTCATTGTGTGTTTTTTTATAAAAATTTTAATCCGCCCGGCTGGACCCGACCAGCGCGCACCTGTGCGGGTCAATGGCGTGAGCGAAAACTCTGGAGCAATTCAGCGCCAAACCCGGGTTAATCACCTCGTTCTCGCCCGCTACCCCGTCCCAACCAGTCAACAACAAGAATGTTTTGATGGCAAGCCGGTCCCTAGCAACATAAGGAGAAAGGCCGGCCAGCCGTGAGATCGGTGGCCCGGTGAAAGTGCTAGACCCCGGCAGACCGTCCTGACGGCCCCAGACGATTTCACAACATACCCGGCCTGAGGGGAAGAAAAATGCACTCCCACCAATACAAAAAAAAACAAGAACACAATCCGGAGCCCTGGGAGTGGCCAACGGATAGAAGAGGCGGGGCCCATCGAAGAAAAAAAACTGGAAGCCAGACAGAAAACGGTCTCACACTCTCAGAGGGGACAAGAGTCTCCGAAGCAGTCGAGAAGAGAGAAACCGCGCACCAAATCACCGGCAAAATGTGAGTGCCATCGTTCTGCCAGGTAATCGTTCTTGGCAGGCTCTGTATTCCATGTCACAAGCATGGATGGCCAGGAAGGGTATCTTGTTTGGGTGCTTGGTCTCGACCCGTCGGACCGACGTCAGGAGAGGAGACGGCGGCGATGTCGACCCTCTGTTCGGGACAGGCGACTGCTGGGTGGCCCACGCTGGCCGGCTCGTAGCAGAAACACTGCCGGGATTGGGAAGTGTTTTGAGATGTGCGTACATGCGTGCATGCATTCAGTCTCGAATTCAGGCGCCGGCGACGGTCGCATATCGGACTAACTAACGACTGCCATTTGCCGTGTTCAGATTGGCCCAGTGGTTTCCATGATGGAAATATTCCACGAGGTGGACTTCGGTTAGCCTTGACCGGTGACCTTTAACGAATAAAACATCACCTACAGTTCCTCGTAGCACACACTCGACTCAATGGCATCACTTTGACATGCTATAGAGGCCCTTTGCCGTTGTATTCAGTGAAGGCGGCGACGACGGTGAGGGAGGGGGGAGGGGGTGCGATAGCGATTGTCGACACGACGACTGCTGGGTGGCTGATGGTGGCTGGCTTGTTCGTGGCAGGAACACTGCCAAGATTGGGAAGTGTTTTAAAATATGGCTCGACGTGCGCATACATTCAGTCACGAATTGGCCTTTGGCTGCTTGGCAACGCAGAGTTCTCGTCGCGCTAATTCAAATGTCAAGCGAAGGTGGTTTATGTGCTGTGACACCGAAGTGTTGGCTTTAAACGACTTCAGAATGCATCTCATTGCATGCATCTTGTCGGATTTGAATTTCCAGCAAAACGCTACGGGCAACGCTCATATTCTGTCCTACGCAATTTGCACCGAAAGCATCGCAGTATTTCATGCGGTGCTGAAAAATTGTGTTTGATGCTACAACGGCGACAAAACCAGAAAACGTGACACGATGTAGAATTGCTCAGGAGGAAAAGTGCATTGGTCAGATCTTCGGAAATCAGGCTTATCATTTCGTAAAGAATAAAGCTGCATGTGCGTACCTATTCGATGACCCAGCAGGGGCGGATCCAAGTGGCACATGGAACATGTGCACCCGCTCCCATTCAAAGCGGCACTATTCGGTATGAAAAGACTCCAATGATCATCGATTTCCCTCCCGGTGCTATTAACACCAATATTTTCCGGCGGCGACACAAAATGGATTTATCCGGCGGTAAATACTGTTGTTTTCCCTTGGAGAAAAGTTTTCGTGCCAAGAAATAGCTGTTTGCTGACTCCAGCTCTTTCACGAACTGGACTGGGACATCAGGAAACTCACCTCAGCGACACCAGCAAGTGCCCTCAACAGGCACGAGCTCTTCACGAACTGGACTGAGACATCAGAAGACTCACCTCAGCGACACCAAGTGCCCTCGGCAGGCACGAGCTCTTCACGAACTGGACTTGGACGGCAGGAGACCCCCCACAGCGACACCAACAAGTGGAGCACACGAGCACGAGCTCCCTCACGAACTGGACTGAGACGGCAGTCGACGGCGACGGCGATTCACCTCAGCGGCACCAGCAGTCCTCGACAGACACCAGTGTACGCCGCCCGCGCCGGTGCCCTGGCAGATGACTGATTACGATGTGCCGCGGCAGATGATGATTACGCGCTGGACGGCCGCCGGACTCGCTGGTGGCTTGCAGCGGAGCCGAAGGCAGCCCCCCGCCTCCTACATCGCTGCCCGGCTGTGGTTTGACAGTATTATTGCCATTAGAAGCTGCTTTCACAAAGCTCTTTTTCTCATATAGCTGCACCCACGAAGGTACGTTGGACGCAGGACTGGGTATGCTGGGTATATTCTCCTGGCATTTTGCAGAAATTCAGTCTATTCATGAATGTTTGCCTCCTAGAATGTAGTACGGTGGATCTACCATTCATCAGCAAGCTTGAAATAGTTACGGCTGCTCGTTACCGAAGTGGTAGGAGCTATTACAGCGTCTGTGCCGCTGCCAAACAACCGAAGAGGTCTGAATAGCCCGCAGGTGTTGTACTCAAATTATGATTGGAGTACCCGGAATGGAGCCTGGACAGTACGTAAATCATGCTGACGTAAGCAACGCGTGCGTCGATATGTGCCTTGAGCCTCGTATGCATGATCATCGCAGCTACAATTATTCGCCTGATGTGCGCGTGATCGGTACGCTGCGGTATGTTCCTGGCAGTGCGAGCCGCGCCATATTAGTGTGAGGGATTATATTGGTATTATGATTACACGAGGAGAGCGGAGTATCGAGCCGACGGATATAAGCGCCGCCCGGCCAGCCGTGGTGGTGTTGATAATGCCTGAGGCGACGACTCCTGGGTGGTATGCCCGCCGGAGCCCCCAGGCGACGACTCCTGCGTGGTATGCCTGGCCTCCTCCGGATGAGACTATTCTGCACTCCTGACCGGCGGCTTGAGCGACCTAACCCTAACTGACCCGACACGACCTGACCTGACCCGACCCGACCCCATCCCACTGTCCCACTTTTGAAGCCTGAATCATTGCTTCATCACGGCTTTTCCGTTTCTAATTTGGTCGCCCAGATTGCGCCTGCTCGTTTCATTTTGTCTGCAGCTGTCATCGCATTATTTCGTCGGGAGCGGTCGCCATCCTCACAGCCAGGGCTGTGTTGCCAGCTGGCGCCGCCGGTGGCCGCACGACCCTCTGTGTGACCGCGGCCGACCAGCAGGTATTGATGCTGCTGCGCCGAGCTGTGGTGTGTGGTGTGAGCCGGCCGGAGCAGATGCGAGACGGAAACGACGGCGATGCGCCGCGCCGCCCGTGCCATTTACAGGTACGGGGACGAGTGGTCTAGGGGTAAGACGCTCGTCTCACAATCGAAATGTTGTGGGTTCGAGTCTCACCTGTCGCTACTCTTCGCCCGCGACCAATCGGCGTGAGAGATTGGCGACGCTAAATGACTCAACGGTCGACGTGTCGTAAAACCAAAAACCAACCAACCAACCATTTACAGTTACAGATACGGATGCAGACCTGTATTGAGGTGCTCCACAATGGACTTGTGGATATTACAACATCGCGTTGATATGAGTAAACAGCAGGGCAGAACAAGTCAAAATCACAGAACAGTTAAACCGGTGGGTATGCATGTCATAATAAAATACAGCAGGGCGAGCAGCAAATCAGTCCGGCTCGGGCGGCACGTTAGGCAGGTGCCGCTGTAGGTGGCGACCGAAGATCGGCACGGGGGAAGCCGCATCAGCTCGGGTGGCAACGAGTTGTACAGCAGTGGTGCTCTGCAGCTAGATCGCCTCGTCCCCATCTCAGTGCGGGACCGAGGGACATACAGGTGATGGTCCGGACGGGTGGTTCATAGTTTTTTTAAATTTTATTTCTGTAGTGTTTATTTTTTAGTTCTGTGCGGCGCGTGGTGTGAAGTGAGAACAGAAGTGAGAACATGCGTGCAGAACATTCGGCAGATGGGTCAGTTGTTGGCACAAGAGCATCACGTTTCGACTGAACCGGGTTGGTCTTCAACTCTTGCTGATGCTGAAATTGAAGCCACCACTTCCAGCATCTGACTCGTCTGTCGAATGCTGTGCATGTATTTAGCGTTTGCACTGGGTGGAATTGCCGAAATCGGTTGTATTTGTTCCTGCAATGTCTGCCTGCAATTCAGCAGATAATAATGTTGATATGAGCACCATGTGAACACTATATAATATTGGTATGTATAAGATGTAAGTACTGCATAATGATCGTGCAGGTTGCAAGTGGCTAATATATTACTCTGATACGATGTAGCATGTAGGCGCCTACATGTAGGCGCATGTAGGCGCTGCGCTATAGTGTTGTTCTGGGTTGCAAGTATGAGTCGCATGGTATTGTTACGTTAGCATGCATGTATGTCACCACAGAATATTGGCGTGGATAGCATGTGAGCATGTTTGATATTGATGTGGGCAAGACGTAAGCACTTACAATATTGGTATGTGTAATATCTAGGCGCCACAGAATATTGGTATGAAATAGTATCGGTATGAATGTAAGCTCTCCTGAGTGCTTCAGTTCCATGATGAAACCAAGCGATATTGGCATTTAGCGCCGTCCAATAGAGTGGCGGCAGTGAGAGATCATCGGCCGCATCGCCGGCAAACGATGGAACTGAGCGTTCCTCTGTGAGACGAACACGTGCGAGCCGCCGCGACCCCTCGTCGACCGCTGCACGTGCCACAGGCTCCAGCTGACCTCGTCCTCACCGTGTCGCCGTAGGCCAGGTCACACAGCGGCGACCTCAGGTCAGTACGGTGACACTGGAGCGGTCGCGGCTGGCCTTCGCACACGGCCTCGACATTGTAAGTCGGCTGGTTCCGACTCCACGCTGCCGCGGCGATGTGGTGGCTCAAGTTCAGCCCTTGGCTTCTCGGCCACCCACGCGTCCAGTCGTCTCAGCTTGTCAGTCGGAGCGTCGCTCGACGCTGTCTGTCCTCGTCGGCAGTCATATAGTCGTAAAGTCATAAATTGTTCAGACTCAATGAGAGCCAGAAGAGCCCATCCAGGTTTGTGTCGCTCGATGAGTAGGGCCGAAACCACCCCAAGATTCCCCCAAAAAGGGACGTCACCAGGAGGGTCTAGGAGATGACGATTGACGTCATGTTTTTGGCTCTGGGGAGTTAATTTTGTGGAGATTTCAAAATATTTGGAGTCAGAAAATGAAGAGGAAATCGACCATGGTCTCAAAATATTTGCTCACCCAAAAATCAACATTTTATTTTTATTTCGAAACTTTCAACATTTTGAGTGTTCAATTATCTGGAATATTGCCATTTCCACTGGGTAGGGCGGTCCGGGAAACGTTTCCCAAGACATCACTTTCGTTTTCGTGCAACGCTTAGTTTGGAAATTAGAGGGGTATAAAATGTCCCCCCCCCCCTTCGAGACGGGGTGTGAGGATCTGACCGGAAAGGCGGCGCCCGGAGAGGATCCGACCGGAAAGAGGTTAACCGCCATAATCAACTCCGCAGAACACACTCGATAACAGAAGGCGGGGGCACAGCTGGGGTGACCTAGCGCTAGGTTAGGTTAGGTCAGTCCGGCGCTCGGCGTTTCACCTTCCACCTGTCTGATCCATTGAATCGATTGCCAATGACTATTCAAGAGCACTATCGATTTCACAGCTTTAATAAATCAGCTGAACATACACCTGCTGAGCGGAACCTAAAGTGGTGTTTCGGCGGATTGTGCGATTGCAGGGCGCGGATGTGAGCGTTGTGTAACATGATTGTGTGCTGGCGATTGAACGATACGAATAGGCAGGTAGCCCCCCCCCCCTGGTGTGTCCGTTCATCGGAACGGACACGCTTCATTGCGCAAGGCATGATTATTGCCGTGGATCACTTATGAAGTATATAAACATGAATGTGAATATGAACGTACACGATTTTTTATCGTGGAGTTAACTCGAGGATAGTTTCGGGCACATTGATTCTCAACTCAGCGCGCGTCTGTTCGGTGATTGCGGATGCTACGCGTTAGCGTCACCGAACGCCACGTCCAGATGCTCTACCGCACGCTGCAATGCGGTAATACGAGCGTGACTGAGTTGACCCGGATCGGCTGAACCCGTATCAAGCGAGGTGAAATAAAAAAATGCAGGCATTTAGAGTCGCCGTCATGGGGAGGAGTTTTAATTTCTGCAATTATTCAACCGCTCTTAGTCCTTTTGTGGAAAAGTCATACGTACAACGCACCTCCATTTGAAATCGCAGCCAAGGTGGTCCAGTGAACATGGAAATGGTCGAGGCATTTGGATTTGCTAGCTTTGTACCTACTGATGCGATACCGTAGCACGTGGCTACGGTATCGCATCAGCAACAACAAAACAAAAACATCAGTTGCTACAAAAACATGTGCTGCATTTTTTTATGTTGTTAACACCTAGGTTTTTGTAGCACCACTATATTTCCAGATTTCGCCAACCATTTGTTTGTTTGGCATCTGTTCATGCATATCAGGTATCAGATATTAATTGACGGATGTTGCCATGTATTGACGGATGTTGCCATGTTGCCATGTATTTGTGACAGGTAGCAGTCACCTCGCAGACCTGGCACTGCTTCTGAAGTAGGTCTCCTGCGAAAGTGTCACCACTACTCTGAACCTATTTTGTTCCGAGTAGTGGTCAGTCAAACCTTGGTTCAGCAATGGATCGCACTAACAACTGGCGTCGGATCCGTGTGTCGGTCGGTCGAACAGGTGTGGATGTGGTGCGTGGATGTGGATATCCTAAGTCCGTACGATACTCGGTCGGACAGGTGTGGATGTGGATGTGGTGTGTGGATGTGGATGTGGATGTGAATGTGGATGTGGTGTGTGGATATGGATGTGGTGTGTGGATGTGGATGTGGTGTGTGGATGTGGATGTGTCTGGTCCGTGCGACAGTCGGGCCAGCATGTATGGATGTGGTGTGTGGATGTGATGTTAATTACGCCAATGTGGCTGCAAACAATCAATGATTGTCACGAGCCAGGGTCCTGTACATAATCAGGGCGGTTCGCGCAATTTCTAATATCAAATTAGAGCCTCTGCATGCAGTACTTTGTCAAACACTAGGTATTCGGGATGTGGGGAAGTCGCCGTCTCTGTGCTTTTGGGAGGTGAAGATGCTTTCCCTTTCATACAATAAAGGCTGTACAACCTGCATTTTAGAAACACGTCTTCTGAGAAGGAAATGTTTCCACTCCAGTTGACGCAGCTACAGAAGCATCGCAACCTGAGTCAGAGGTGCTTTCACGCATATTAGGTGGGGAGGGGGAGAGGTGTCTTTGTGAGTGTTGTCCCCCTACATGGGTCGGTAACACGGATGGTCACGTGGTCCCAGCATCGCGTAGTCGCGTAGTCACGTGGTCGCGTGGTAGCGAAGTCACGCGATGTCCGGTGCGTTAATGTGGCCCGTCTGTCGCCAGTGCATCAGCAGCGTGACGCTAGTGAGTTCGCAGACACCATGTGTTCGTCTCTTGAGTAGGAGATGCGGAACACTCGGGCGTTCCTGCAATGCTGCATATATATGCGAGCATAAGCAGGGAGGTTCGCACACTTTCCAACACCAAATGAGAGCCTCTGCATGTAGTACTTAGTCTGGCACTGGTTATTCAGAGTGCGGGAAGTCACAGCCTGCGCACTTTTTGAAGGTGAAGATGCCGCTGCCGATCACGTGGATGTGGACGTTGCCGATGGTGACGAACGAGCCGAGCCACTAGCCCTGGATCTGAGGTTCTCGTATGCGCCTCATGGCCGCCGCTGTGGTACAAGAACCGACAGGATGTATCGTAGACGGGTGGTCGAGATCTCTAAATGCACCAGCAGCATCTGACAAGTATGGAAGCATTAGCCTTATGCTGATATTTGACAAGCCGATGCCACAACAATTACAGAGATATATTGCGACTATGAACCGTCTTCGATCTAGACCAGACCGAAGTCTGGTAAGTATATTATGTTTCTCTCATTTCAATATATATTATAAAATGTCTTCTTTCGAAATAACCACGGAGTGCAGGCCAATATCCACCCCACAAAGCATATTAGCTACTGAAGCTGAAGAACCCTGGCTGCATTGTGCTTCGGCACCGTACCCTGTGTAGCAGCTTTGCGGCAGACGCAGCAAAACGTAACCGCTGCACAGTTGGTCCACTCCTGAGGCAGATGCATTCAACAATGGACACAGGACGATGGGGATCGGACATCGTCCCCGGACCGCGCTGCCCGGGACGTCAGGCGGCTGTGCTGCCCCACCACTCTGGAGTGGGAGACGGCTGTGCTGCCCCACCACGCCGGAGTGGGAGATAGCTGTGGTGCCACACTACTCCGGAGTGGGGGATAGCTGCGACACCCCACCATTCCAGGATGGAGACCATTGTGGTGCCCAAACATTCCGGGACGGCAGACGGCTGTGATACCCAACACTGCATTCGTGACTACTGACGGACGGCAGCGGACACTACCGCCTGTGACAGCGGACACTACCGCCTGTGGCAGCGGACACTACCGCCTGTGGCAGCGGACACTACCCGCCTGTGGCAGCGGACACTACCGCCTGTGGCAGCGGACACTACCGCCTGTGGCAGCGGACACTACCGCCTGTGGCAGCGGACACTACCGCCTGTGGCAGCGGACACTACCACCTGTGGCAGCGGACACTACGGCCTGCGACAGCGGACACTATCGCCTGTGGCAGCGGACACTATCGCCTGTGGCAGCGGACACTATCGCCTGTGGCAGCGAACACTACCGCCTGTGGCAGCGGACACTACCGCCTGTGGCAGCGGACACTACCGCCTGTGGCAGCGGACACTACCGCCTGTGGCAGCGGACACTACCGCCTGTGGCAGCGGACACTACCGCCTGTGACAGCGGACACTACCGCCTGTGACAGCGGACACTACCGCCTGTGGCAGCGGACACTACCGCCTGTGGCAGCGGACACTACCACCTGTGGCAGCGGACACTACCACCTGTGGCAGCGGACACTACCGCCTGTGGCAGCGGACACTACCGCCTGTGACATCGGACACTACCGCCTGTGGCAGCGGACACTACATCCTGCGACAGCGGACACTACCGCCTGTGGCAGCTGACACTACCACCTGCGGCGGCGGACACTACAGCCTGCGATAGCGGACACTATGGCCTGCGACAGCGGACACTACCACCTGCGACAGCGGACACTACCGCCTGTGGCAGCGGACACTACCGCCTGCAACAGCGGACACTACGGCCTGTGGCAGCGGACACTACCGCCTGTGGCAGCGGACACTACCGCCTGTGGCAGCGGACACTATCGCCTGTGGCAGCGGCCACTACCGCCTGCGACAGTGGACACTATGGCCTGCGACAGCGGACACTACCGCCTGCGACAGCGGACACTATCGCATGTGGCAGCGGCCACTACCGCCTGCGACAGTGGACACTATGGCCTGCGACAGCGGACACTACCGCCTGCGACAGCGGACACTATCGCAAGCGCTTGGGGTCTCCGGGGCGGTAACGGCGAGTCACTGTTATCTGGATATATTACACAAGATAAATGAAGATCTTCATTTAGCTGTATGAACTGTCGTTCTGGACAGCTGTTCGACTTCTGATTCTAGGAACGCATGGAGACGAGCTATTTCTCATGAAGGAATGCTTATGTAATGAAGCAGCGACGCAAATGTTACCACGCGCCCTGGAGGGCCTCTGAAAATTACGCGCACTGGAGGTGGGGGGCGGATTCGGCCCCCCCCCCCCCCTCCGCACTAAGATCTCAGCTCCTATTAAAACTGCAGAAACGAAATTCGCAGGGTGGATGGGTACGGTAGTGAACTCTATTGTGTGCAAATGTCATGACGTTAGGTCAATATCTTCAAGGTCAAATGAGCCCACATTTGTCAAAATGTTCTTGTTTTGCGTGGCTTGGCTTGTCATTGTTATGGATCGCTGTGATCGTGTTTAAATGCTCCAAAACGGGCATCAATGATGTTTTGGACATTACTAATGATGCAATGCAGATGCTAGACCAAATATTTGACCTCAGGTCACCTATATAGCAGCACTGTATCAGGTCAGTTACCTGTTCCAGTTACCGGAACCGGGCAGCCCGCCCGACTGCTCCGTCGGGCAGCTCGGCGCAATCGGCTTCGTGAAGAAAGGAGTGAAGTACATGAATAAAGTATGGAAACGCAATGACAATCAGTACAAATGACAAACAGTAGTGCATTTATGACAACATTCCAGTTGATCAAGTTTGGTTCCATTAACCTGTTATGAACTTGACCTGACTTAACCTCGGTGAACTAACATGACCTTGAAACTATATATGATATAATCAATGATAAGAAAGATCATTTCTAAGCAGGTACGCAGAAAATCGCGTATATCGACCGGTAAAATCTGCAGTTATGTACGAAAAACTGGAGGAGTGGGCGGATTTCGCCCCCCCCCCTCCAGTGCGCGTGTTACTGTCTTAAAAAAATAGTTTGAAAAACTGCCGATTCACGAGAGCTACTACGCCACGGAGGTAGTATCCGCTTGTACGTAATATCAGTTTTAGTTTTTCTCCCAGCCACGGTGCATGGTTCAATTTCGGGACACAATTCCGATTGCCTGATCGCCAACACCAGTAGCACGTGTACCTCGTGTGGTAATAATACTCGATACAGCATGCAGACCACATCAGAAGATACAATTTCTCACCCTTGTGGCACGGTCAGCATGTTCTCCATCATACAGAATACGCCGGAGTTTGATCGCATATTTCCATCTTTCATAGCAGACGTATGAGAGCTATCTAGAAAAAATGAGCATTGAATTGCACGTACTCTACCCCATCCCGCCACGAAGATTTTCCGGCGCCGGAGTCGCAACCAGGGATCGCATTCCTAATATTTTAACGCAATCTTGACGTATACGGTTTCGGCGGGAGATTGAATGCCATTATCCGGTTGGCCGTGAAATGATGGGCTTCCGATATCGAGAACCCTGCCTCTGGAGGGCGATAATGGCATGCAGGCTTCGTAAAACGGACGCTTATATTCGCCAAGCGATTAAAGTAGCACAGTCGTAAAGTGTTCAGACTTGATAAAAGCCATGGGAGCCCATCTGGGCTAAGCCGGTAAAACTGTACAGGGAAGATACTACAAGCCAGGACAAAAAGATACTCATCACCCCAACTGATACCACATCCCAAATTCCAAAGAAACTATCCATCAGCATACTTCACATCTACCAATACACATATCCCTATTCACTCGATCCCGCGTAACACACTGGCTGATCGAGTGCCTCATCAATAATTTTCGACGCCATTCATGCCTGTTTAAAAGGGGTACACATACTAGCATAAATTGCACCCCATTCACCACTAAAGAGAACTCAAAAACAAGATTTTCAACCCCCCGCCCCCCAAAAAAAAAAACAATATTCACCCTATTTTAGAAACATTCAGTGAGACACTCACGACAACATCAACAGGCGGCCAATTCCATTGAGCAACCACCCCTTGACTGAAAACCTGCTGTCGCTTAACTGTTCGGCACCTTGAATTGTCTAACCTGAATTGATAACCTCGATGTGATACTCGAAATAGAAGAGCACCATTCCGATTTACCGTGACGATTCCGTGCATTTAAATCACATCACCTCTTAATCTCCTATGCTTGAGTGAGCATAAGTCTAATCCCATAAGCCTTTCTCCTTATTCTAAGTTACCTAGTCCACTGATGCATCTAGCGACTTTGCGCTGCACTCTTTCTAGAATATCTCTTTCTAAGTAAGGGATATTACTTAGATTTTACTATGATATTAAATTTAGTTACTTAGATACTACTATGCCTGTACATAATATTCCAGGTGTGGTCGCACATAGGCTAAGCACATATTTTGATGACTTCTTTGTTTTTATGCTTCACACTCCTAATAATGATTCCAAGCATTCTGATCGCAATGTTCCTGGCGGAGGTGCAATGCTATTCTGCTCTAAGGTCATTTGAAACTGACACACTTAAGTAGCTTTCCTCTTCAATGACATCCAGTTCCCTACCTCCCGTTGTATATCTGAAGGTCTCACCACCAGACCCCAGATGTGCACCGTACACTTTTCATAGATAAAACACATCTTCCATTGATCAGCCAACTTTTAAGGTCCTCCGAGTCTAGTTGAATATTACTAGATTAATCACTACTGTACTATCCTAGTGCTCCTACGCCTAGTCACTGTCCACTCACCTCTACTATCCTGTTCGTCACAGGAATGCTAGGGAATCACCATCTCTAGCACTCCTGGAACCCTGCACCTGGCCTGCTTGACTGTTATTATATATAATGGCCCCACCAGTAAACACCTCATGCGCTCCAACTCTTTTGCTAGCATCTCCACCTTCCTAATCAAATCCCCGATGGCCCCCATACACTCACACTATCCACAACCATCTTTAATTTTTTTTACAGTTTATTTTTATTATATGTTACTATATTTTATTTTTGTTCTTGTGTTTTTGCTTTTCTTATTACTAACTAAACTAGTTCTTGTCGGATCAAGATATAAAGCTAACTAGCAACTAGCGTAGCTGATCGGTATACGAGCTACTTAGCTTGATGCAGTTTACACTCACTTGCTATGAGTACACAATGGACAAAGCAGCTATCATACTTACAGAAACTAGGCCTAAACCACTTCTGCAATTGGGAAAACTAAGGGGAGCTATTCACTATAACTTACCAAGATGAAAATTACCAGTGACTAACTAAAGCTGTTCTACATCAACAATCCGTGTAGCTAAATGTATTAAACACTTAATCTAGTTTCATTCACACAAGAGAAACAGAAAGCTATCCCTCGGCTCACCGAAACCAAACTAAGAGAAACCAAGCTTGCAGTTATCTTGTTCAGCCAAGACCCTCACCAGCTACGAACTCATCCAAATAAATATGAAACTCCTTGGCTCAGACATATACGGTAAAGTCGGTACAAATGTAGGAACTGTTTGGCTGTGGCACGGTTTTACTCCAGATAAATATTACTCTCCAAAATAAACATTAATAAAATCCAAATAAAACCTAGACACCCTCTGCAATTACAATAGTTGGTACAACAGAATCTAACTAGTCTCCTACAGCTAGTTTGTACTAGTTCAAGCCCTAAGTCAAAAGCCAAGATTTAACTAGGATAATAAGGTTTACCTTCATCAATTTAAGCTCACCATCTTATTTTGGCACACAAATAAAACACAAACTTATTCCTCCCACTATCTTCTTAACAGAAACCTAAGCCAAGTGGCCGCGCCACCCGTCTACAATGCGTCCACGTGGCCGCACCACTATCGATAATTCTAGAAGCCCAGAGTGCCTAAGATAAGCTAGATATACCCAATCTGACCTCCCTAGCTTAACCTAGCACCTACAACAGAACTACTTCATGCTCCACTAACCGCCTGAGCCCAGCCTTTTCCCCACCAGTCTTCCCTCGTCACAGAGCGGAGCAAGCACATCCGGCCGCGACGAGCGGAGAGCACCCAGTCCCCGCCAGTCTTCCCTCGTCACAGAGCGGAGCAAGCACATCCGGCCGCGACGAGCGGAGAGCACCCATTCCCCGCCAGTCTTCTCTCGTCACAGAGCGGAGCAAGCACGTCCGGCCGCGACGAGCGGAGAGCACCCAGTCCCCGCCAGTCTTCCCTCGTCACAGAGCGGAGCAAGCACATCCGGCCGCGACGAGCGGAGAGCACCCAGTCCCCGCCAGTCTTCCCTCGTCACAGAGCGGAGCAAGCACGTCCGGCCGCGACGAGCGGAGAGCAGCGAGTCCCCGCCAGTCTTCCCTCGTCACAGAGCGGAGCAAGCACATCCGGCCGCGACGAGCGGAGAGCACCCAGCCAGTTTAGAGATCCGGCCGCGACGAGGGGGAAGGAGCGAGTCCCGCCAGTCTTCCCTCGTCACAGAGCGGAGCAAGCACGTCCGGCCGCGACGAGCGGAGAGCAGCGAGTGAAGCGGGTGACCTTCGGGAGCCTTCAAATATATTAAATTAGAACCTCGGCGGCCTTTAGCGATCTTGAAATAAAATACAAACTTTAGTAAAGAGTCAATGGGAGGCTTCGCAAATTGCAATTTTACTTAGCCTGTGGATTAAGTTGTCTCGTAGGCAGCTCCATCAGAACAGTAATGTATGCGTATTCGTATTTAAATACACATTGGTGCCCCATCCAATTGGGCTGAAACTCATCCACGATATTATATAGTACCACGCTAAGCGAACCATAAGTCCGTTTCGTGTCGCACCGCAGCGTTTGACCTCCATAGGTCACTAAATTCCAAGTCACCAAATGTTGTGCCCCTGTAACGTTTTGGCCTAGAATCACAGGGTCAATGCCGAAATACTTCCCATAGGCTACTCTATCGTCGCAACCCAGCGTTTTACCTCGCAACGGTACATATCAAGCTAAAATCATAACCGACGTCATTTCCAGCGCACATGGCGCGCCCTATATCGCATCCAGCGCGCATATATTACAGCCAAAGGGAGCTGGAGGAATGCAACTTACGTTAAAATACATGCACTGGAATGGACAGACGTCATATGTCATGGCTTTTGTAAACCGAAATCGCTGATCTGAGGTCACGATTTCCGCCCAAAATTATCCATGCAAACAACATAGCAATCATTTTGCCTTCAGGTGCGCCTAGTTAAATTCTGGTTTTGTGGATAGCGTGTCCAGGGGCGTCGATTTGTATCCTTTTATGGGGGCCATGGCCCCACCAATGTCGATCTTGCCCCCCCAATGTTGATTTGGCCCCCCCCCCAATAACCTATGCTATTTGTATGCTGATAAAAAGCTAAAAGAAAAAAAGAAGAAAAAAACACCATGTTCGGTACATATAAAACTTAGTTGATGTTAACCAGCACACTTTGTACTGAAAAGAAACAGATTTGGATTACATAGTGGACTGACTCTCCACCTTTTGCTACAAAATTATAGATTGTGTGCAAACAAAAATGTCTTGATTTCCTTCCACTGTGGAAGGAAAACTTATAGCATAAAATGTTGAGATTCGCTGATCATGATGCATTTTAAACCAGATTGTCTGAAAAAATATGTTAAGCCACAAAACAACAATTACATTGTCATACTGATGTTTGTACACACCACCAATGCCAAAACCACATGCATATGGAGCTTGAACAGGATTCATTCCATTCTTAATTTCCAGTCATTGTCAAAATTGCATTGTCCAGTAAACAACAATCACAGTTATCATTGAGATTGTGGATATGCAAACTAGAATTATCTTCAGCAGCACACCCATCACACTATCAGCTTGATATTTACCTAGGTACCTACCTACATGCCCAATGACGATGTGCATGCATTCAATATTGATGTTGATATGGGAAAAACGAGAGCCATGTGTGGGCCAATCTGCCAGCTTATGATACCATTAAAGAGAAAAGTCAGCAAGTAGCTGCATGGACACTGCATTATAATTGGTATTCCTACAGAAAGCAAAAAGAAAGCTATGGCTCACATGACTTCTAAAGCAAACCTTACAGTCATACAAGACCAATGCTATACAAGAAATAGCCTTGACAAGACCAATGTCTGGTATTGCGCATTAAACGCCGCAAAAATACCATTATTTTAAAAGGTACACCAAAGTTCGCCTTCAAGCCTTGGTAACGTCACAGCTCTTTCCTCATACATTGCATAAATTGGTAGCATCAGGCATGTTTCAATTTCGCTGCGCATGGGGTAGGGGGGGGGAGTGATTTTTTAGGCATGCCGGACCATAGAGGTCATTTGCGCTGCCTTTAAAGCGAGTACGTTACATGTCTGTCTATAAAAGCGAGTGTTTGCGATCAAGGTGCAGGCAGGTGGACGTTTACGTTAAGGGAATTTTACGTTATAGTTTGTGTGATATTTTAGGTACTGAAGGCCGGGCTGTGATGGGGACATCTCCCTGATGTCTAGATGGTTTTAATTTTACTTTACTCCTCAACAAAGTAATTTGCAGTTTGGCTGGGGGTAGGGCTGCGCATGAGACATACGAAGTTTATGCATTGCCCATATAGTTTTGCACGCTATATTTGTTTTTTCTCGACAAAGCGGAGGACTACCCTGTATTTGTATTTTGCATGCTGGCGCAGCTAGGCATAGCCCGAGAATGCTTTCACTGAGGCGTTTGAGTGAGGAAAGAGAATACCACCCAACAATAACCAGGAATTAGCAGCAAAATAGTAATTACGTGTTTGAAGTTGCAAATTTCCTGTCTCCCTCCTTTACAAATAGAATTGGAGTATAGCGGCCACCGGTCGTGATGTCTGTTCTTCAGAACATCCCAAACCGTAGCATCCAAAGACAAAAAGCCCAAGTACAAAAATCCCAGAATCTCAAACTAGCGATTGTGATGGACAAATATGACGGTGGTGAGACATTTGTGGTGCAATTGCGCGCGATATTTAATCCGGTGGCCAAACTCATGTGACGTCGCGCTGTTTCATTTTTTATACTTCACACCTGATGTGTGTGCAGATTGGTGTGATTTTAAGCAGTGAATAACTTGCTCATATTTAATTCCCAAGGAAACAATAAGGGAAGAAGTTGGCAAGTAAGCTTCAACAAGTCCAGTCCGTGCCTTTTTCTGATTTCCGCACGGTGTTTCTATATTAATGCCAGATACCTAACTAGGTACCTACCTACCATATTTGAGTATTATTGTGCTTTAAGGTGGTTACAAGACAAGTTTTTACACACATTTCCTCCATAGAGCAAACGAATGGGTTAGGTTTGGTGGTAAATTTGTGCATTAAGATGGTTTATAATTCTTGGAATTTATCATTTAATGCAATGTTTATGAATTTGACTAAGATGATGGGACCACTTTTTGTATCTGATCTGCACATCTTGACACGCACCTCCAAAGCCAGTACTTCTATATTGGCTATTAGTCAAACAGTCAGCGGCCATGATGTTTGAGACGTTAATGGCGCATCGTGATATATGCGTTAACAATGTAGCTTCATTTTGACAGACAAGTGCAACTACTTCACATACGATCTCCGACTCTCAGACAGAGTTGGCCGACGTACCTCGGTACCTTAAATGTGGGGCGACGGCAGGCCAGCCCGGCTCGGCCAACCGCGCCAGCGGTGACGTCTGCTCGCGACGAGCGCTCGGTAGTCAGAGGGTGAGCCCTTTCGGCTCCGTCCGAGGTAACTAGACAACTCCCATACCATGTGATCAACCCGCAACACGTCACGGTCACGTGACTTAGTCGACGTCACTACTGCGTCGCATGGCCAGTCGTCGGCCCTGGGTTTAGAACAATAGCCGACTACTGCAGGCGGGCGCGCTGTCTCTATCTCAGAGACATCAGACATCTCTGATGTCTCAGCATCTCGGTAACCCCGCGTGGGAACCGGTGCTGAGAGTGCACCTTCGGCAGACTCGCGTCGGACACGTGAGCTGCTCAGATAATGCCAACTCGGCAACTCGCGCGCTGCATGCAAGCAGCCGACGGACCGGGGCGCTGCAGCCCAACTGACAGCTGGCAGGTGCTCCGACCACAGGATGATGAAGGACATTGTCACGCAGCTCGCCGAAGGGGTTCCAGAAACCGGGCCGTGGTGTCAAGGATAATGAAGATTATGATTTATTGACTCCATCAATTATAATGAATGAATTATGTGAATTATTTAATGACCCCCTCAATTACAATGAATTAATTATATGAATTATTTAATGTCCACACCTGACGGTGAGGGAGGGGTTGGTCTCGGTGCCGGCTATCGAGGCCACATCTGCGGCGGCCGGGGAGGTGGCCGAAAATGGGGAGGGGTAAGGGCAATGTCCACTGACCGGCCTCGATCGGAGCGGTGGCTTGCTTACGTAGGCAAGCAGACAAGCTGGCACCAGGTAGGTGCCGGAAACTTGTCGCGCCAGTCGAACTGTGGGGAGGGGGCTGAATTTATGGAATTAGGATGCCACGAAAACCAATTTTGTTACAAACTTCAGGAGTGCATTCATCTCCAAAGCAGCCTGCGGAACAAGGTATGTATTGCATCAAAAGTACTATGATCTGAATTCCATGGTATCCTTGTTGCCTAATAGTCTATCCTTGCCTATCCATGTAGGAGATGTTTGACTTTCCTCAAACTGTCTGGAGAACTTGAGAGTAGAAATCACGTGTGAGTGATGAAACAGACGAGCTATTCCTTTATGCTTATGTTACAGAATTGCATGGCACAGTAGCATGCCGAATTGGGAGGGGACATTGTGGGCCGTTGCCCCTTGACATTTTGTGGGGCCCCCAAGAATCGCGTCGAGCTCCCGAACAAATTGCGCCAGTCTCCTTAATAATCCCATTTTGGCCCCCAATAATCGCACCGGGGCCCCGTAGAATCGCATTGGGGCCAAAAAGTCACGCAGGGGCTTCTGAAAAGGACGCTGGGGTCTCAAAAGTTCTAACCTGGGCCCCTCAAAATCACGCTGGGGGCTCGAAAGAGTCGTGCTGGGGTTCAAGAAGATCACAACGGAGGCCACAAACGGTCGGGCCGGGACCCTGGAAAGTCACGCTGAGCCTATGGGTACAAAGAAGTCTCGCCCGGATCCCTGAAAATCACGCTAGGGGCATGACAGGTTTCACCGAGGCTCCAAAAGTCTCATTGTGATCACCCAACAAATGAAGCCGGGTCAACGAAAAACAGTCCCGACATGGACAATCACTCTAGGGTCCCAATAACCACTCCAAAAGCCCACAAAACGTGTTGCCCCAGCCCCCCCCAAAAAAAAAAAACCTGTCCTAGCTACTAAAGCTCGAGCTAGGGATCCAACAGGTGACCACGGGGTCCCCAAATATCGTGTTCGGGGTAAAAAATTCCGTCGGTAATCCCAAAATTTAATGTCGGTAAACAAAGGCGTGCCGAGTTTCGCAAAAAGCGACAGGACCTTAAAATATGTGCTTCAGCTCGAAATAAACACACCGGGAGCGCTAAATAAAAGCATAACGAAGACCCTCAAGGCACACCAGGTCCATGAGACCGCATGGGACTTCAAAAACAGGATGGTCCCTCAAAAATGGAATTAATCATAAACAAGGAACAAATAGACCGGATACTAAATAAACACATCGGCGTCTTCGGAAACGCGCCGATACCACACAAATATCATCGGTGTATAAAATGGCAGCAAAGCTGTAAAAGAACAGCCGGGTCTCGAACATGTGCCGGGCCTGAAACAAAAATTGGCTGGAGCCCTAAAAGACATCCAAAGAAGAAGAAAAACGCAACAGGTAAAAAACGACCACCTAGCTAAGGTCACGGCTCGGTAGACAATCTGGAAGCTTATTTAACAGAAGAGATGAGGTGCACAAAGCTCATTGTGTCTCCGGATTTCTTAATCACGGGAAAATGTGAGAAGAAGAGAACTAATACATCAAATTGAATTTATCGAACTTTTTTCCAGCGCGCCGCCATACCAGGCATTCCACATGCCAAATGTGGCACAAGACTATCATGTGACAGTAATTAGCAAAATGTGGGAGACCTAGCAGAAACCGGAGAAGCGCACGTAGAGTGGCGAATGCGCCGACTGCGCAAGGCGGGTGCACACGTGCACGAACTTTAGCGTTTTGGCGACTGGGCGTCATTAATTGGAACGCCTGATATTTCCAAATTTTACATTTTTTAATGATTTTTTTTCAGGTGTAATTTCAGCAGTGTGAGGTGATTTTTTTAAGGGATACCAAAAGAAAAACCTTCGAGCAGGATGGGGGAGTCAGGGTTGAAATCCGGTGATTTAGAAATAATGGTGGTATATTTGGTCCCCTCCACAGGACAGTTAATTTGGCCACTAATTATTCTACAACAAAAATATAAAGAACCCCCTTTGAAAAAATATATTGGTGGAAATCCGGGGACGTTTCTAAATGGGGGTAGTTGAGCACCTTTCAAATAAGTTTGCCCCCTCTCGCAAGGTACGCCGCGGTACCTTGCGAGATGGGTTGTCATCGATGCCAAGTGCGTGTCGAATCCAACACTTTCACCAACACATTTTGCATCCATTCCAACCAAAGGTAATCACTGTGTAAAGGTTCAGTGCAAAGTCTCTACCCATGTATTTTGCTCGGAGCGATGTCCATTAGCGGTTGCGGGACCGCCAGCTGAGTCAATCAGGGTCCGCCCCCCCTCCAATAATGGTAATGCTATGAGGAATGGCCCCCGGCTGGAGGACACGGTCACCGCCAGGGGACTCCCGCTCTCTCAGTGAGACGTTTGAGAAGCTGGTGGTTCAGTATTCAGGCAGACGTTCGCGGCTTTTCTTAATGAGAGATAAATCGGACACCCCAAACTACGCTAGAAAATCTTCATGTTTTATATTGTAAAATGAAGTCCAACAACATGGCCACACACGCGCCAGCCTCTCCTCTGTCCGAAGCGCCCGGATTGCCTGCGGTAGTACGGACTAAGCGCCGACTGATGACGTCAGGCGGCGCGTCACGGGCGCGCGAGCCACGGACTAAGCTCCGACTTCTGTCTCGTACGGATATGCCATGAGCGGTGGGTGTTCAGCACTGAGTAGCTGTACGACATGTGTGCGTCAGCCGGCAGTCTGTGACACCGGCCCACATCTGTGCCATCGGCCCACGTCTGTGTCACTGGCCCATGTCTGTGTCACGCGCCCACGTCTGTGTCACTGGCCCATGTCTGTGTCACCGTCCCACGTCTGTGTCACCGGTCCACGTCTGTGTCAACGGCCCACGTCTGTGTCAACGGCCCACGTCTGTGTCACTGGCCCATGTCTGTGTCACTGGCCCATGTCTGTGTCACCGTCCCACGTCTGTGTCACCGGTCCACGTCTGTGTCAACGGCCCACGTCTGTGTCAACGGCCCACGTCTGTGTCAACGGCCCACGTCTGTGTCAACGGCCCACGTATGTGTAATCGGCCCACGTCTGTGTCACTGGCCCATGTTTGTCAACGGGCCACGTCTGTGTTAACGGCCCACGTCTGTGTCGCTGACCGACGTCTGTGCTGCTCCAGGCATCACCTTTGGACCGTCCGCTGGCATTCGAGAAGGCGACCCACTCCGCACTCCCTGCGGCCCGTGCCCGTCAACCCACTATTGCAGCTTGCCCTTCACCCGACTGTCCACCTGCCGGCGCAAGGGTTCACCGCCGCGAGCAACACCCCCGCCGCCGCGGGCCGGCTGCCTCGGGTTGCTCTGCGTCGGCGGCTGCGTCGAGACCAGCCGGGGTCCCAGGTGCATCCCGGTCATCGAGATCGAAGACTTCGGACGTTGACGGCCTGTGCGGCCGGAGACGGCGAGCGCACCCCGAATCTGTTGTCGTCTAATCCCGGCCGTCGATGTCTGGAAGTATGGCTGGAGATCTTTCACCAAGCCAGATGTTGCTTTTACGGTGACTTATTTTCAAGACATATTTGCAGATTGAATGGAGAAAACGATAACTTAGCATTAGCAGGGTACTAAATCAGGGTGTCCAGACCATCCCACCCACCTGGGATCTCCAGCCATGGTCGGAAGATCGGAACGTTTCGATGCTGATGTTGATTACATCGATGGAATCAACATCACTCATGTATGAGTATATGTACCAGTTTCTGTGCACAAAATTCAAGCATAAATAAAACAAAGCGACGGGAGGGGCATTTAAGGAAAACGATTTTCAGTGGAAGCAAATGAAAGAGTCGACGCTACCCGCTACTCCCATCTATCGGCACATTGAAGGAACTTAAGTTCAGTCAGACCACCGCAATACGAATAAAGCGGACGGCGAACTACAAAGCGAGAGAGAGAGAGAGAGACGTTGTGTTTGTCCAGCCTGCCACCTGTGGGCGATGTCGGCTGTTTCCTGTGGTTGAGTGGGAGAATGATAGGAGGATTAGTTACCGGGGGGTGGATAGATTTTCGAGTAGAGTCGGAGTCGTCTTGAAGAGTTGAGTTGAGTTGATCTGGGAGTTTGAAGAGGTAGAGATGGCAGAGAAGAGTCGTTTGAGAGCCGGAGATGAAGTAGTCGAAAGAAGCTGTCAGTCCGGACGGTGCTAGATTGGGGTAGGGGTGTAGTGGGTGGGTTGGGGTCGGGTCCTCGCCATAGATGAGCATTGCAAGAACACGTTGTTTTGTTTTGGTTTTTGTATTGTAGTTATGTAGCGTACACAAACTGGCCACCTCAGACTGCGCATGCGCAGTCTTCTGACCTCGGCATGTCGCAAAAACGAGACTCTCGGCTGTGTGAATGGTTATTGGCGAGTGAGTTAGTTTGGTTCAGACAACCCAGCGCTGGTACTGTTTGATATTCTGTGAATTATATTTTGCTGCAAAATATGTATTTCATTCACCAGCATTCATTATTTGTTATCAAGCAGTAATCCTTCAACAGATTTGTCCAACCAATTCGTCATTTATTTATTAACCCGTTTTAGCCCGGCGGCCCATTTTTGGACGGTCATTTCAAACTGCTGTAGATATGACAATATCCAGTGGATAAAGACGAAACTTTATCAGGATGTCGGCAACAGTCCTGACATGTCCCCTACCCGTGTAAAAGGTCCCAACCAACTTCTAAGGGAAATTAATTACAAGTAAATTTAGCGATTTTAGTCACAGTGACCCATGTGTACAAACTTGCATATTTCTTAACTTTTTAGGCATCGATGAAAACATGAATGCTGATGAACGAAAAGTAGACGTTAGTGGGATTACAGACATGTATGGGAAGTTGTTGTTCCTTTACATGGGTCCTACACGTGGACGCCAAATTAGGGTCGACCAATTTTGGCCGCACGGACGCCCGCGTCAAATCCGGGCGGCGCGGCCGGTCGCGCGCCGAAGGGTCGAACCGGGGGCGCCACGATGGAATGTGGAGGGAGACGGGCGGGCACCGGAAACCAGTGACAGTGGTCAGTGATAAGTCGTGTGTGTCACACGTGTCGTTTCATCCGTGATTGTGAAGAAACCATCATGCCTCGTGTTCAGTGCCTTACAGTCCAAGAAGCGGTGGAACTGATAATGAACGATGACGAACTGTGTGTGCCGACCTGGAGCTTGTAAACATTCCTCCGGCCGTGGAGGACGACATGAGTGACGAGAATGAGGCTGATGATGATGGAACTGGTCCAGCCATCGTACACGATGTGCCTGGTACTGTGGAGGTGCACTTCCGCCGGGAAGAAGAGCAGGAAGACGAGCCGGCCGCTCCAGTGAAAAAGAAGCGCAAGTTTGATAAATCTGCACCGGTGTGGAAGCCCGTGAACCCGGTGTTCTGTGGATCGGGTGCGATGTCCGACACGGCTTAGAAAAATCGACAGGATCTAACGGATCAGCTCGGCTCGAAAAAGCCGGTTGAAATTTTCGAGCAAGTTTTCAGCGACAACATCATCCAGCATATCCGCACTGAGACGCTGAGATATGCCCAGGACGTCAAAAACGACCCCGAGTTCCAGCTACACGAGGACGAGCTGAAAGGCTTCCTGGGTGTGCTGCTCTACTCGGGCTACAGCCAGCTGCCCAGCGAGAGGATGTATTGGTCGGAAGCCGTGGACATGCAGCACACCATCATCCGCAACGCCATGCCTCGAAGCCGGTACATGAAGATAAAATCATATCTTCATGTACAGGACAACTCAAGCTGCCTGGGCCGCAATCTCAGCTCCAAGACCGTGCCTTCAAGGTGCGTCCGCTGCTGGACCTTCTGAACGAGTCGTTCCAGCAGTTCAACGTGTTTCAGGAGGATCTGGCGGTTGATGAGATGATGGTAAAGTACTACGGTCATCACGGCCTCAAGCAGTACATGCGCGGAAAACCGATAAGGTTCGGATACAAGCTGTGGGCGCTGTGTAGCAGTGACGGCTTCTGTTACAAGTTTGACTTGTACTGTGGCAAGGAGAAGCGGCCGGAGCTGCAAGATCTACCCCTGGGAACGCGTGTCGTGCTGGACATGATCAGCCCAGTGACCGACACAGGCGCCCACAGACTGTTCTTCGACAACCTGTTCACGTCGCGGACGCTGCTGGCGACGCTGAAGGCTCGTGGTCTGCGCGCCACTGGTACGGCACGAGAGGACAGACTGGACAAGTGCGCGGTCACACCACTCAAGGCAATGAACAAGAAAAAGCGTGGTACTCACGAGCAGCACTTTGACTCGACAGACGAGGTGCTGCTGGTGAGGTGGAAGGACAACAAGGTGGTCAACATCATGACCAACTTTGACACTGTGGATCCCGCGACCTCTGCATACCGTTATGACAGGATGGAGAAGAAACGCGTGGAAGTTCCGCAGCCCAAACTGCTGAAAGCGTACAACCAAGGCATGGGCGGCGTGGACCTCCATGACTGGATGCTGGGCCAGTACCTGGTGTCCATCCGGGGCAAAAAGTGGTATTGGTGTCTCATCACCCGTGCTCTGGACATGGCCATGGTCAACAGCTGGCTGCTACACCGCGCCGCAGTGCCTCAGCAGCAGAAACTGACGCTGCTCCAGTTCCGCCGTGACATCGCCACCACCTATCTGATGACCGCTGCCAGGGTCAGCACCGGAGGTGGGGCAAAGGCGAGCTGTCCGAAGCGTAAACACGGAGTGTGGATCCCTGGCAGCCTCCGGTACGACGGCGTGGGACACCTGCCCACCAACCTAGGCTTCCGCCGGCGCTGCCAGCTAGAGAAGTGCCAGCGGAGGTCCACCAAGAAGTGCGTGAAGTGTGATGTGCCTCTCTGCTTCGCCTGCTTCGTCGCCTACCACACGGCCTAGAGCACATACATGTAGGTAGACTGCACGGCCAGGGCGTTATCCGTCAGAGATGAGAGAGCAGGTAGGCAGTTAGTCTGCCACCGAGGTGTATTCGGATTGCGCCATGATTTGGGGCCGTCGGTGCCCGGTCGTGTGCATGCCATTGGTTTGTGATTGTCACAGCTCACCTCCACATGCAATGGTAGGATGACTTCCTGTGTTATACTGGGGGTGAATGCGTATGGTGTACCTACCTACGTTGAGTCTTCACCTACACTCGCAGTTTGTGCTCGTTTATCACGATATGTCGTAAAGACTGCTGAATGGTCAATGGTCATGTATGGCGTTTGAACACGTAATGTATCTCACAGCTCGTAAACGCATGCTTTTGAATGGGTGTTAAGTATGCAGTTCGTTTTGGAATGATCCGGGGATGAGCATCGCACAATAAACGTTTCGGCTTGACCTGCTTATTATTTGTTCGTTTCATGATCGTCATAGGGCAATGGATCAGATGATCTGAATAATAGGACAATCTGCTACGTGCTGCGTCGTAACACTGCAAAAGCATAGGTATAGGAAAAAACTCCTCAACTACCTTATCCGTACATTCCTAATAATGGATATCCAGCGGTTTTTATGCCTTCCACCGGCATCCACCGCTGCGCGGACCCGCGCCACCCGTCACCGCGCGGCCTGCCCGCCTGCCGCCCGCCACCGCGCGGCCGCCCGCCCGTCGCTGGCGCCCGTGTGGCCATTTTTGGTCGCATCTGTATCCAAAAAACTATCGAGTATTTTTTTTTAAAATTTCCAGATTTTCTTAGTTCCCTCATAACTAGGCTACATGCCAAAAAAACCTGAAAATTTGGACGGAAAATGGGTCCGGGCTTTAATGGGTTAATAGGTCGCTGGTGCATCAGAACACTACCAGAACGATTGGGACCCAAGTTTAGGCGTTGTGTAAAGTTTGAGTAAAGTTGAGCCGCTCATTCTCAAAATGGTTTACAAAATGCTAAAAACTGCAAAACGTGGTTTCGACGATGACGTCAAGGGACCGTGACCTAAGGTCACAGAAAATCACAACTTTCAGGGTATGTACAAAAAGGATGCACAAACAGCTATGCTGCGATTCGGCGCGCTGCCGCGTGCCTCTCTCAGTCAGGCCCTGACAAGCTTAGGGGGGGGGGGGCGCTACCTAGGTATGGGCGTGGCTTCAGGAAATCATGGCTGCGCCATGCCGAGGGGTCCCCAGACGATAGATATGCTACCCAAACTGAGGCATTTTCGTTCGTTCAAGCTAGACAGTCAGATGCGTCTAAAAACAAATATTGGCCCTCGTGAGATTTGAACCAGGGACATCAGGATGACTAAAAATGGAACACTCAATTTTGTGCCCCTGAATTACAGCCTGAATTTCATCGGAACGGATTTGAGAAAGGTAGGGTTGGAAAGGGAAATGATGATTTAGTTTTTGAAGAGTGTTTCCCTTGGTGCTGGTGCAATAAATAAGATGTGTCAGTGGTACCAAAGGCAAATAGTGTGTTCTGCAGAGATATTTGCGTGTTAAAAATACAAAACATCATTATTCATAACACAATTTACATAATGAGTTTTATCAACAGACACGTCATATTTACATCATATGAAAGGGAATTAAACGAAGAATGTGTTTAGGTTGTTTTTGGTGGTATTTAGATCATGGCTGGTTGTGATATTTCAACTTTAAACGATTTTTTTGCTCTCAAAATCCCTATGGAAGGGTCCTGGTACAAGCAGACGACAAGTCTGGTCATGGCCATTTTGTGTACGCTACGGCATATCATAGACGACTATTCCCTGATCTAATCCGATGCGGATCAGTGAAGATCCATATCCAATCACGATCCATTCACAACCAGACTGGAAATCCAAATCCTGTCCGTTTTAGAAATCGATTTCTTCGAACAAGCCGAGAAGCTACACAGCTTCCAGATCGATCCTAAATCCAATCATGTCCGAAAGCTTTTTTTTTCGATATGGTTTCCAATCCGATTCAATTCCAATCCAAACCGAAAGCTGAGGGATAATTCAAACAACTTCACAGTGCACTCAGTACCTCACCCAGCAGCACTCCAATCCACTCCACAGCAAGCTGCTAACGCCCGGTCTAGATACGCTCAGCGGGTTTCATCAGCAGAGTAGCTGTAATTTTGTCCAATCCCGGGGGCGAACACGCGTGTGCTCTTCACTACACGTCCAGCGACAGCCCCGCCTGGACTGCGCTTGGACAATCATCGCCCGTAAGCTCCGCACCAGGTCAGGGGCAGGCACCACCGATGCAGCACATGTCTGCGGCTCACGACAGCCCAGCCCACGACTCAGGATCGCCTACTAGGCATGACCACCTTGCCTGTCAGCAAATAGGGATAGCAGTAGATCAAGGGGGCAGAGTGGTAGCTCATCCAGAGATGATAGAGCTACTAAAACTGAAAAAGCCAAAGAGGGTTATGGATCTTTTGTTAAGTGTATGATGCTTAATGCTCAGAGCATTCGATCCAAATTTGATGAGTTCAAGTGTTATGTTGCTGAGGAGAAACCAGATTTTGTTTGCATTACTGAGGCATGGGCCAGTGAGGGATATTTTGGGGATAACTTGCAGGACTATGAGATCCAGGGATACAATATGTTTCCATGCAATAGGGGTCCAGCAGTGAAAGGGGTGGTGTAATGCTCTATGTGAATAGCTTATACAGTTCTCAAAAAGTAGCAGATGGGGCAAAAAATGTGTCTGTGGAGTCCACTTGGCTTGATGTTGCTGTGGGAAAAGGCAACAGCAATAAACTGAGGATAGGAGCTTTGTATCGATCAGGAACCTTGCCACATTCTCAGCAACTGGAGCTCGATAAGGTAATTTGTGAGGAAATCAGAAGAAACTTTCAGAGGAAATGCCTTATTCTTGGTGACTTTAATCTAAAAGGATATGAAAATGTTGGTGTTGGCTCCCCATCGTGTAAACTGTTTAGGAAATGCTTTGAAGAGGACTTGTTCTTACGCCAGTTTGTAACGGAACCAAACAGGCGGGGCCCATTCTTGGACCTTGTCTTCTCAGATTTTAGTGATTTAGTTCAAGACTTGACTGTAAGAGAAACTCTAGGAAGAAGTGACCATAACATAGTGAGATTCAAGGCACAAGTAGCAGGGACAATCAAGCATAATTTGGCAAAGATTCCAAATTTTAACAGGGCAGACTTTGACTGCATGAGAGAGGCTTTAAGTGCCATAAAATGGGAAGAATAATTCTTTGATTTAAATGCCTGTGAAATGTGGGAAAAGTTCAAATCTTACTTGAGGGAAATTCAGATTAGACATGTCCCCCAAAAGCAAAGGCGCAAAAGAAAGGTAGGAAAGCCAGCATGGCTTACACCAGATTTGATGAAAGCAATTAAGGCTAAGAAAGATGCATTTAGAGTATTTAAGGAAGTTTCAAATATCGTAAATCTAAGGTCGTATCAAAAAGCTAGAGATGCTGCGAAGCAGAAAACCAGAGCAGCAATTCGAGCAAAATAATTGGATTTGGCTGGGAACTGTAATGGGGACAGTAAAAAGTTCTTTAGTTTCTACAAGCTAAGTAAAGTTTCAAGCACAATCGGTCCACTGGAAGTAAATGGGACTATATTGAGTGAGGATGGTGAGATGGTTGAGGAACTGAGCAAGCAGTTTAAATCAGTGTTTATAGTGGAGGATGTGACTAATCTGCCAACCGTGAACTACAGTTCAGTGACAGGCGATCAGATACACGATGTTGATTTCATTGATAGTGATGCTGTTTTCAATTATATCAGAAAAATAAAGCCAAACAAGGCAGCAGGACCTGATGGAATTTATGCTAGGGTATTGAGGGAAGCTGAAAAGGAACTGGCAATTTCACTTAGTATAATATTTTGTAGATCAGTTTCACAAAATGAAATTCGACCAGATTGGAAAAGGGCAAATGTAGTTCCTATTTTCAAGAAAGGAGAAAGAGGGAAAGTTGAAAACTACAGGGCAGTAAGCCTCATATCCCTAGTCTGCAAGGTACTCGAATCAATTATCAAGAATAGAATAGTTAGTTTTCTGGAAGGAAACAGATTGATTCAAGATACTCAACATGGGTTGAGAAATGGGCAATCGTGTCTCACAAATCTCTTGGACTTTTTGAATTTTGCTACAGAACTATTTGATCAGGGAAATCAGGTTGATGTAGCATATCTTGACTTTAGTAAGGCCTTTGACAAGTTACCCCATAAACGGTTAATGACGCAGCTTCAGGTCCATGGTATTGCAGGTAGCATCCTAAAATGGATAGAGTTGTGGCTTTCAGATAGACAGCAGAGAGTGATGCTAAATGGTACAAAGTCATCATGGCAAAATGTTCTTAGTGGAGTCCCCCAGGGGTCGGTACTGGGGTCACTATTGTTTATTATATATATGAATAGCATTGAATGTGGCCTAAGCAGTAAGGTTTTGAAATTTGCGGATGATTTGAAGATCTTTAGGGCAATAACAGGGCACAATGAGAAGGTTTTACTGCAGAAAGACTTAGACGAGCTTGTGAAGTGGTCCGAAAAATGGCAAATGAAGTTTAATTTTGATAAATGCAAAGTCATGCATGTAGGTAGGCAGCATATGAAGGCTCCATACTTGATGGGTGGCGAAGTACTATCTGTGACTCAGCAGGAGAAGGACTTATGTGTTATTTTGAACACAAAGTTGGGGGCATCAGAACAGACTAAAGAAGCCAGGAAGAAGGCGCTAAGAATGTTTGGGGCAATACATAGGAATGTGTTATACAAAAGTGAGGAGGTCATCAGGAAGCTTTACTGTGCATATGTCAGGCCACATTTGGAATACTGTGTCCAAGCTTGGTCCCCTAGTTATGATAAAGATTGTTGGCTTTTAGAGAGAGTACAAAAGAGGGCAGACAAATGGTTAATGGTATAGGCAACCTGGCATATGAGGAAAGAGTTAAGAAATTGAATATGTTTTCACTTAGATATAGAAGGCTGAGAGAAGATCTCATCGAGGTTTTTAAATTTGTTCATGGTCAGGAACAGGGATATCTCAGAGAAATGTTTGAATTGAACAGAAATGATGCAATTAGAGGTCATCAATTTAAAATTAAAGTTAATCACAGCAGGACAAGGTTAAGACAGGCTTTCTTCACCAACAGGGTAGCATAACACTGGAACCAGCTGCCAGGAACCATTGTCAGTAGCAACACACTAAACATCTTTAAAAACAGCATAGACAATCATTATAAGAATAGGGGGCTTGTTTTTCTGTATTCCAGGGAGGGTTGATCGACAGGGAGGAGTTTGGAGTTGGGAGGAGTTTGTAATTGGTGAGTGTATTATGCAATAGCAAGTGAGTCTCTTATTAAGTCTAAACGCTTTATAACTTTATATAGGGTGTACCTAGCAGTGAATTCAGCACCTTCCTTCGGGATGTGATACTGATAAGATTGTCTATGGTAGCACAATGGGTATGATGGGAGGAGCTTGTAATTGTTGAGGGTGTTATGCAATAGCAAGTGAATGGTGAATGTACATACTCTCACCCCAATCAATTGGGGTGAGAGTAGGTACATTTCTAGTACCTTTTCTAGATAGGCTTAACCCAGATGCGCCCCTGTGGCTCTTATTAAGGCTTAATACTTTATGACTTTATTTATATATCTATAGATAAGACCTATTGGTATTTTTTTTACATTTGCGAGTTCTTGTAGAGCTCACTAGTAGGGTGTTGTTTTACATGCTTCTCAGAGGGGCAAGCTACCTCTCAATGTTGGCTTTTCCGCCCCCCAAAAAAAAAACTTTTAACATGGGACCTCATGGAGTGTGCCCCCAATCCATTTGGCCTTGAACATTGCCTTCATGTATTTTGCCCTTCCCATACTTTTCAGAAATCAACACCAGTGCTCACTAGAGATATATGTCTACAGATCTATAGATATCTGGACAAATATCTCGCGCCCCATTGCAAGTAGCATCGGTGTACCGAATGGCATCAGACCCAACGGCTCACCCAGAGCAACTGTTCCTGTCTGCAAATGTCTCAGAGTGCGGGTCATCTCAGCATTCCATTTTGTACTGAAAAGAGACAGATTTGGATTAGATAATGGGCTGACTCTCCACCTTTTGCTACAAAATTCAAAATTGAGTGAAAAAAAAATAGCTGGATTTCCCTCCCCTGTGGAAGGACAACCTACATCATAAAATGTTGAGAATAGTTGATGCTAATGCATTTTAAACCAGATTGTCCAAAAAAATGATCAGCCACAAAACAATAATTGCATTGTCATACTGATGTTTGTATATACCACCAATAGCAAAACCATATGCATATGGTGCTTGAACAAGATTCATTCCATTCTAAATTTCCAGTCATTGTCAAACTTGCATTCCAGTGAGTGAACCAGTGAACAACAATCACAGTTATCATTGAGATTGTGGATATACAAACTATAATTATCTTCAACAGCCCACCCATCACACTATCAGCTTGATATTTACCTGGTGCATACCTAGGTACCTACATGCCCAGTGACAATTTACATGCATTCAATATTGGTATGGGGAAACCAAGTCTCAAACTGAACCAACGAGAGCCATGTGTGAGCCGATCTGCCAGCTTATGATACCATGAAAGACAAAACTCAGCAATAAGCTGCATGGACACTGCATTATAATTGATATTCCTAAGCAATAGGTACTAAGTTATGGCGCACATGACTTCCAAAGCAAACCTTAAAAGGTACACCAAAGTTAGCCTTCAAGCCTTGGTGACGTTACAGCTTTTTCCTCATATATTGCAGAAATTGATAGCATCAGGCATGTTTGAATTTCGCTGCGCATGGGGGGGGGAGTGATTTTTTAGACGTGCCGGACCATAAAGGTCATTTGCGCCCCCTCTAAAGCGAGTACGTTACATACCTGTCTATAATAGCGAGTGTTTGCGATCAAGGTGCATGCAGGTGAATATTTAAGTTAAGGGAATTTTACGTTAAGTTTATGTGATATTCTAGGTGCTGAAGGCGGAGGCTGGGATGGGGACATCTCCCTGATGTCGGAATGGTTTTAATTTTACTTTGCTCCTCCACAAAGTGATTTGTAGTTTGCGTGGGGGCGGGGCTGCGCATGAAACATACGAAGTTTATGCATTGCCCATATAGTTTTGCATGTTACATGCTTTTTTCTCGACAAAATGGAGGACTACCCTGTATTGGTATTTTACATGCTGGCGCAGCTAGGCATAGTCCGAGAATGCTTTCATTGATGCGTTTGTGTGAGGAAAGACAATACCACCAAACAATAACCAGGAATTAGCAGCAATATAGTAATTACGTGTTTGAAGTTGCAAATTTCCTGTCTCCCTCCTTGAAAAATATAATTGGGTATAGCGGCCACCGGTCGTGATGTCTGTTCTCTAGAACATCCAAAACCGTAGCATCGAAAGATAAAAAGCCAAAGTACAAAATCCTAGAATCTCAAACTAGCGATTGTTTTCGACAAATATGACGGAGGTGAGACATTTGTGGTGCAATTGCGCGCGATGTTTAATCCGGTGGCCAAACTCATGTGACGTCCGCTGCTTCTTATTTATACGTCACACCCGATGTGTCTGCAGATTGGTGTGATTTTAAGCAGTTAATAACTTGCTGATATTTAATTCCCAAAGAAACAATGGGGGAAGAAGTTGGCAGGTAAGCTTCAACAAGTCCAGTCCATGCCTTTTTTATTTCTGCACGGTGTTTCTATATTAATGCCAGATACCTAACTACCTACCTACCATATTTGAGTATTATTGTGCTTTAAGGCGGTAACAAGACAAGTTTTTTTACATAAATTTTCCTCCTTAGAGCAAACGAATAGGTTAGTTTTGGTAGTAAATTTGTACTTCAAGGTGTTTTATGAATTCTTGGAATTATCATTCGAATGCAATGTTTATGAAGGTGACTAAGATGATCGGACCACTCATTTTTCTGGGCAAATGCTTACTTTTCAGGTTGTGAACAAAATAACACCAAAAAAGGGGCTTTTAGTTAGGTAACGTATCATACAAAGAAATGTATAAAAATACAATACAAATTCAGCATAACCTAACCTAACCTAGCCTAACCTCCCTTTGGAGAAAACAAAATCAAAAGAAAAATTAGGAAAAGTGAAAGCATTTTATTTTCTGAATATTTTCAAAATTTAAAAACCTAGCCCAACCTAACCTAATCTAACATGAGTTGCTCTCGATTAAAAAATTATTTGTTAATTTGCAATTTAAGGTGTTTTTAAAAAAAAAAAAATTCTTCAGAATACCATGTTCATGAGGGTGACTAAGATGATTGGACCACTTCTTTTCTGTGCAATCGCATTTTTGTTTCAAATTGGAAAAACAATTTGACAAATATTCGAACTTAAAAAGTCTAAACTAACCTAACTTAACCAAACCTAACCCATTTGTTTGCTTTATGGAAAGAAATGTGTGTAAAAACTTGTCTTGTTACCACCTTAAAGTACAATAATACCGGTTTGGTTAGGTTAGGCTAGTTTAGTTTTTTTTTAGTTGGACAATTTTTCACAAATTTCTAAAAATTTCTAAAAGTCGGACATTTTTCCTTCAAAAAACAGCTGACGTTAGGTTAGGCTAGGTTTGGTTCGGTTTTCAAATTTATAAAATTTTCAGAGAATATATTGCTTAAAATTGTTTCCTAATTGTTTTTCTCGGAAGGGTGGTAAGATATGCTAGATTAGTTTATGTTTGTTATGGTTATTAGGTTATCGTATGGATTCACTAATGAGTGAATCCATATCATTCCCACTGGAGTCTAAAAGCTCCATCATAACCTTTCTTTTATAACGTATATCACAAGAACCCATCTCGATTCTACTGCTCACTCCGGACACTATATAAGTCAATTAATGAAAGGGTTACTTCATTACCTGCATTGTTAATGTAAACAGAAAGAAGTCCTTTGAACCATATGTAATGTCCTTCACAGTGCTGCTCCATCCACCTCCAACTCCAACCCTGACCAAACTTCTGGAGCGCATCCATCTCCACAGCAGCCTGCGGAAAAAGGTGTGTATTGCAGCACGAGTACTATGATCTGAATTCCATGGTATCCCTGTTGCCTAATAGTCCATCCTTGCCTATCCATGTAGGAGATGTTTCACTTTCCTCAAACTAACTGGAAAACTTTGGAGTTGAAATCACGTGTAAGTGATGCAACAGATGAGCTATTCCTATATGCTTATGTTGCAGAATTGCACGGCACAGTAGCATGCCAAATGGGGAGGGGACATTGTGGGCAGTTGCCCCCTGACAGGTTGTGGGGCCCCCGAGAATCGCGTCGAGCTGCTGAAAAAAATTGCGCCAGTCTCCTTAATAATCCCGTTTGGACCTCCAATAATCGCACCGGAGCCCCGTAGAATCGCACTGGGGCCAAAAAGTCGCGCAGGTGCTTCTGAAAAGGACGCTGGGGCCTCAAAAGTTCCCACCTGGGCCCATGAAAATCACGCTGGGGCTCGAAAGAGTCGTGCTGGGGTTCAAGAAAATCAGGACGGAGGCCACAAACGGTCGGGCCGGGGCCCCAGAAAGTCACGCTAAGTCTAGGGGTACCAAGAATTATCGCCCGGATCCTTGAAAATCACGCTAGGGCATGACAGGTCGCACCGGGGCTTCAAAAGTCTCATTGTGATCACCCAACAAATGAAGCCGGGGCAACGAAAAACAGTCCCGACATGGAAAATCACTCTGGGGTCCCAATAACCGCTAAAAAAAACCACAAAACGTGGTGGGCCCAAAAAACGTGTCCTAGCCACTAAAGCTCGAGCTAGGGATCCCAACAAGTGACCACGGGGCCCCCAAATATCGCATTCGGGGCCCAAAATTCCGTCGGTAATCCCAAAATGTAATGTCGGTAATCAAAAGCGTACCGAGTTTCGCAAGAAGCGACAGGGCCTTAAAATATGCGCTGCAGCTCGAAATAAACACATCGGGAGCGATAAACAAAAGCATAACAGAGGCCCTCCAGGAACACCAGGGCCATCAGACCGCACGGGGCCTAAAAAAACAGGCTGGGCCCTCAAAAATGGAATTGATCGTAAACAACGAACAAATAGACCGGACACTAAATAAACACATCGGAGTCTTCGAAAACACGCCGATACCACACAAATATCATCGGTGTATATAAAGGCAACAAAGCTGTAAAAAAAGAGCCGGGTCTCCAATATGTGCCGGGCCCCTCACAAAAAATTGGCTGGAGCCCTAAAACACATCCATAGAAGAAGAAAATCGCAACGGGTAAAAAACGAACACCTAGCCAGGGTCCCGGCTTGGTAGACAATCTGGAAGAACTAATACATCGAATTGAATTTATCGAATTTTTTTCCAGCGAGCCGCCATACAAGGCATTCCACATGTCAAATGTGGCACAAGAACGTCATGTGACAGTAATTGGCAAAACGTGGGAGGCCTAGCAGACACCGGAGAAGCGCACGTAGAGTGGCGAATGTGCCGACAGCGCAAGGCGGGTGTACACGTGCACGAACGTTGGCGTTTTGACGACCGGGCGTTATTAATTGGAATGCCTGATGTTGCTAAATGTTACATTTTTTAGTGATTTGTTCAGGTGTAATTTCAGCAGTGTGAGGTGACTTTTCAAGGGATATCAAAAGAAAAACCTTCAAACAGGATGAGGTGAGTTAGGGTTGAAATCCGGTCATTCAGAAATAATAGTGGTAGATTTGGCAACAGAAGAGTTAATTTGATCACTAATTATTATATAGCAAATATATAAAGAACACCCTTTGAAAAAAAAATATTGGTGAAAATCCGGGGACTTTTTTTAATGGGGGTAGTTGGGCACCTTACAAATCAGTTTGCCCCCCTCTCGCAAATCCTAGGTACGCCACTGCCATGGCATGACATCATTCAACCTGTTGATGGCTATGATCCGCCGCAATGGACAGTGTACTCCGCGGTTCCGGTCCGCCACAGTGGACGATGTGCTCCGCGGCCCCGATCCGCCACAATGGACGGTGTACTCCACGGCCCTGATTCGCCACAGTGGACGGTGTGCTCCGCGGCCCCGGTCCGTTACAATGGACGGTGTACTCCACGGCCCTGATCCGCCACAGTGGACGGTTTGTTCCGCGACTCTGATCTACCACAGTGGATGGTGTACTCCGCGGCCCTGATCCGCCGCAGTGGACGCTATGCTTCGCGACCCTAGTCCGTCATAGTAGGTATGCCCCACGGCACCGGTCCACCACAGTGGACGGTGTACTCTGCGACCCTGGTCTGCCACGGTTGATGACGTACTCCGCGGCCCTGGTCCGCCACAGTGGACGGTGTGCTCCGCGGCTCCGGTCCGTTACGGTGGACCATGTGCTCCGTGGCACCGGTCCGCCAGAGTGGACGGTGCGCTTCGCGGCTCTGGTCCGCCATAATAGAAGGTGTGCTCCACAGCCCCGGTCCGCCACAGTGGACGTTTTGCTCTGCGACCCTGGCCCGCTACAATGGACGTCAGGGTCGAAAAACGGGGTTTTCCTGGATTTTTGCCATCCATAGCATTACCCTCTTCGCAAAATTATCCTCCATGTTGTTTCCTCCATGTTGTTTCCTCCATGCGTTTTCAATTTGGACGTCCGATGGTGTTCGACAATGAATTGCCCGGTGTTAAAGTGCTCAAGATTCACCTGGAACTTCAAAGTGAGATTCTGATGCCAAGGTTTGAAGGAAAATATCCTCTCCGTATTCCATCACTCACATGTTGTCCTCTCATCACCCAGGATTGCAAAGTATATATCCAACCCTGGTGGACGGTGCGTACTCCACTGCCCTGGTGAGTCACAGTGAACGGTGCGGGATTAGTCACGGCTTTGCATCATCTTTCCGAGCAGTTTTGTGTGCATTAGTTGTCACTTTCTCCGCATTTTACCGTTCACCTTACCATTAATAGGTACCAATGTCACCGATGTATTAATATTTCCCAATTCGTCACATCCATTGAATCTGCTTGAGACACCGCTGCTCTTGTTGTGCATTTCGAGCGATGAATATTGATGCCATCAGAAAAGCAAATTCTGTCAGCAGCGACACTGACCTTACTTCCACTAGGGTAATGATTACAGGTACTGACAGCAGCGCGGCCAGAAATGCCTTTGGACCCGGCACCCTTGTGGCCTTATTTGTGTCCCTCGCACCTATTAGAAGACACCTTACGTCTGTCATGTGTTCCTACTGTCCGACATTTTGCACCTCTTTATATTTGCCCTTTATATGCTCTATATTTGCTTTATATGATAAGGTCCGGTCACACGAAGTCGGGTCATCTCGGATCATTGTTCACACAATGTCATGGTGTACTACTTCGGTGGCTCTAAAACTGAATTAAAATTTCAATTCACAAGGAACAGTAGCATTCGGCATAAGACCACATTGCGGGCGTAATGTCGCTAAGGCAGCTGAAGCGCACACAAATCCCAACTCCACACACAAGACGGCAGTGTAGAATAAGCATAATACTTGACCTGACCTGACACCATTGACCTTGTCACATATTTGAAAGCCGAATGTCTATATCATTATTTCATCATGTTCTGCACGAAAAGTCTTCCCCTTACTGCGATAAGAAGAGAGAATTTGACCTGACCTCCGTTTAGTAACCTTGGCCTTGATTAAAATTTTGGGAAAGCAGAGTTATTTGATTTGATGAAAGAACAGTATGCTCTGGATTTGGTGTTGCTATGCTGCAACCACTGCGAATCTCGGCATTTGTGAGATTTTGGGATATCATCCTCCTGGATCCGTCCCAAGTGAATTTCAAGGGGAATTAGATGTCACCTTGGTGAATGAGGTCAAGAAGGCAAATATGGTGGGGTCCAGCACCACCAAAGGTATAGAAAACTCCGCACTTAACCTTCTGGAGGGAAAGGATTACAAGTACTAACAGGGCTGCAGTAAAAATTCCTCCATTGCGACACACCTGGTGCGGGGAACATTCCAATTCCGCCGATTTGAAAACTGCTTTGATTTCTGCCATTATTTCCACTTTCCGAAGTTTTGTGCTTTTTATTTCCGACTCTAGCAAAGGAACCATTCCAGCCGACATATCCATTTCAAAACCGTCGGATGGCACTTCTGGGAATCTCCTGGGCTGACCTTTTCGGACTCCTTGGCCGTGACCGGAGAGGCATGTACCCGGTGTGTCCTACTCTTGCTCTTGGCTGCGCCATTGGGTACGGGTGGAGTTTTTAGATTGTTGTAGAAAAGTAGTAGGACGATTGCTCTGATTGATGTCTATGATCCGTTGTGCATTTTAGTTTGCTTGGTGTCGTGTGTGGTGACTGACTAGACTCGGCGATCACGATGACTACATCAATGCACATGTTTGATCAGAGGACATTGTTTTCGATTTATATGCTTTTGCAGAGGCTGTGCCCCCTCCCCTCCCCCGAATTCGCCCCACCAAAACTTTGGCTTCGCCCCTCCGTAATGTTAGGCCACAAGGAAATACCTTTACCCATCGCCATCACGGTGCAGGCCTGTTGTACTTCGATGCTCCATCAAGGCCGGTGTGTTTTAGCCTAGATATGGGCGCATAAATATTTTACTTAAGCCGGTGTGTGTTTGTTGGTGTGTAGAGTGAGGGGAGGGTGACGGTAACGTTGACGATTACGATGGACCCGAGTCCATTGTATGACTGTAGTCGCATGCTATGACTCAAAGTTTTTATGTTGACATGTACCGTGTACTGCTCTTTTGCTTAGGTAACTTCACCTGTTCCTGGACGATTTTGTCCGTTGGCGAGGATGCTGAATAAACATAAACATACACATCGTCAAATAAAAAATCAGAATTATTGAGGTCTGAAAATATAGTGGGCGAAATCCGATGAGTTTTTGTTTGGGGGGGGGGGGGTCTAGTACGTTGACACTTCGACCCCCCCCCCATGTTTTTAAAAAATGGACACCCCTGAGCGTGTCCTATCTATCTTTCTATCTTTCTATGAAAAGCTCCGTGTACGCTGATACTTCAAGTTGGGTCGGCAAGTGGTCATATAGTTCAATAGAACAACAGGCCAAGCACACTTTTTCATACATCCTTGCTGTTATATTTAACACTCCTATTAATGATCCCTAGCATTTCACTTGAATTCCATTTCAAAAGAGACGTAGGCCGAGAATGGAGCCCTGTGGTGCCCCATTTAGAACTTGCCTCCATTCAGATTTGCATCCATTTAATACTGCTCTTTGTTTCCTTTCCCTTAACCGTGTTTCAATTCAGCATAGCACTTTTCCATCTACATCATGCTGCTCCAGCTGATGAATTAGACGTGTGTACGGAACTTTGTCAAAAGCTTTGCTGAAGTAAAATTGCACTACATCTATCCTGCGTCCAGGGTCAGCCACCCAAATTACATTGTGGAGACTGGGTCTACTTCAGACACGGGATGGTCGATACAACAGCGTTTGCTCCGAAAGTACGAGGCCGGTTTCCATGGCTACCACATATATTGCTACTGCCACCTTCTTCTCGCGGGAAAAACAAGCTCAAGTCCTTTCGACTCGCGGCTGTAGAATGGTGAGGATGTGGCATATTTGTATGGCAAAAGTAAAATTTCAATGTCTGTGCTTCGCCCTTAATTTCCATTTTGTCGCCCACTTGTTAACTTTTAGGTGTATGCTATCCTCATCACGTTCTGTTAGCATTGCAATGATCAAATGCCTTTTTCGTTTCCCGCTGCACCGTGCTCGCAATGTTCCAGAACATGTTGCAACCTGCACCAGAAAACGGGGTAAACTGATACAGCCTGCATCAACTTAATCATCCCGATTCAACATCAGCCTGTAGCAACGCTTTGTAGGCTGGTAATAAAATAAAACAACCACATAATTGCCTATTTGCAGTGAGGCGTTTGTTAAAACTGTTTCAAGATGATCTCATTCAATATTTATACGGGAGTTTCTCACCGGACGGAAATCACGGAACTCAATTGGATGGGGCACCAATGTGCATTTAAGTACGAATACGCACACATTGCTGTTCTGATGGAGCTGTCTACGAGAGGACTTAATCCACAGGCTAAATAAAATTGGAACGGTGCGACTACAAAATCAACGTTTGTTCTGCCATAAATGACATAAACCAGGAGCTATGGTCAGTCAGGACTCAAACCAGTATTGGTACTATAAGCGTGAAATATGGACCTTTCAGGTGGCATAGACTAATGCCACGTATGGATAATCTATTTTGTTTAAATTATATCTCATCAACTTACCCCATAGTCAGCAACAACCTACCCCTATGGCGGGATAAGTTGGTAAACTGGTAGCTGCGTGATGTTTTGCTCTCTGGTGGAAAGCCCAGAGGGTGCAACAAAAACAAGTATTGGGGATGATACCAGAAAGTTTTGGCTTGGCGTAGGTGTAGCTATCTCCTCTCTACCCTTCCAAAGTGAAGAACCATTTTCAGTTTCGATAAAATTGTATTAACTAGACCCGGTTTCCTCTACTCCATGAATACCAGGCAACCTAACCCGTGAAGGACCGGACGCATAATTCGCAATCACAACAATCTTGATTGTTTTTGGTCAACACGCATCCAATCGAACAAGTACAAAGCTGTGAAAAAATAGGCAGTTATCTTCAGCCGTTTACGAAACATGCCCCGGTACCAAAAAGTCCCACTGGCCCTGAGCGCTGCGTGCGGTTCGGACGCCGCGCGCGCTCGACCCGGCACGGCGGCCGCCGTTTGACGTTTGGGGAGGGGCAAGCAAGTGGTCACTGGTTCGGAATAATGCCGTCATTAAGATATTTGATCATTGTTTCGGTTACTATCGTTTTAAAGTCAGTCGAACGGGTTTGGTTAGGGAATTTGGCTGGTTTACCGACTTGCAGATTCATCTATTAGCATGATGGCATCCACGATTCCACCGGTCTTCGTCAGTTTCACCGATCAGTTATTTGCTCGCTGTATTATCAAACGGAGATGTATTTATTCACATGTTGCGCATAGGAACACTCAGCACGTTTGGGTCGTGCTCCGCCCCGGGCCACGGGTTGCATCCCTCTCATCTGCCGTGGTGACGCTGCGAAACACTTGACACAGGGTGCTTACATCGCACTTCACACAGGTTTTGCGTGGCTCTCCAGTGCAGCCTGTGAGCCTGCATCGTCGCCGCGGGCTTCAGAAGTCCCGGTGTAGTGGCCGATCCCGTCATATCGCAGGCTGTTCGCGGTACGCACCTGTCCACTTCATGCGGTCTATAGAGATCTCGTGCCGGAAGTTGAGCAGATCAGAGCAGAGCAGAGCAGAGCAGAGCAGAGCAGAGCAGAGCAGAGCAGAGCAGAGCAGAGCAGAGCAGAGCAGAGCAGAGCAGAGCAGAGCAGAGCAGAGCAGCAGAGCAGAGCAGAGCAGAGC